>JADDOH010007412.1:0-141493 GCA_016648135.1 Agrypnia vestita
CAATAATAACAACGTATCCTCCACAGAAACGTGGCCACTTCATCAGCAGTTCCATGTAGCAGCAGTGCTGAAGAAAGGTTGGCGGTTCGTAAAAACTGTTCAACTTGCAAATACACAAAGAAACGCAATACACAATACATGTGTTCCGAATGTAAAGCACCAATTTGCCTTGAATGCTCAAACAAGCTGTGTTTTCGCTGACGTGAAAAACTATAAGTTTAGAGCCTGCAATTTAATTTAATTTGTGATTTTATGGAGAATTTTTAATTTTTTCTACGTTTGTTAATTATTCAACATTAAAAACAAATTAGTAAAAAGTTCCTATTCTACATGATAATTTTTGTGGATCTCATTTTCCAAATATATTAGTTTGTAAGCCCGAAATAAGAGGTATTGACAATTATTTATGATTAAAAGAAAAAAATGCTGATTTTCATATGCCTTTTCTTCTAATTAAGAGATTAAAATATTCCTCAATAGAATTTTAATTTAAGCCATGTATTCACTAGGGGACAAATCGCGAAACATTCCGCTTGGCATGTCGCATCAACATCTACGCTCATGTTTCGGGGACAATGACGCGGTCATTTGACGTGTACACACCGGGACTCGCATATCTTGTCGCGGAAATTTCACCCGATGAGGTTATGGATGACAGCTGCGGTATCTCATTTGGCGAAAACGGGGTTCCGCACAATTCGAAATGTTTTTTTGGGTCACAATTTCAAATTAACAAGGTTTTACTGTGGTAAATTGAATATTATTAAAAACAAGGTCCTTTTTGCAAATAATTATTGTTTTCCACACGTCGCGGAAATGTCGCCCTATGAGGTTATGATGACAACTGCGTATCTGTTTATGTTAATGAGTTTATCGAAACGTAAGAGGAGAAAAAAGAGGAGAATGTGAAATTATTTACTGCAAAGAGAAAGAAGGACGGACATTCTATGCGATCTTCGATCGATACAGCTCGATGAGTTCAAGAACAATTTCGTTTCCCCACACTGTCATCTTGACAGATACAGCGCATGCGTATTCGCTTGTAAACATACCACGTGGTACTGACGCTCCGCGTAATGTTGCAGTGAGCTCGCTCGGGTACCGTGCGCATGGCAACGTTGCCACGGCACGCAGAAATGCCGCGCTATGTTTTGCGCGCCGTCGGTTGAAACGTCATGTAGACTCTATGCCGCGCGTGTTGTTGAGGGACAATTTGTCCCCTAGTGAATACATGGCTTAAAAACAAAACCATTCCTTACTAAATTTTACCTCTGTGAATTATTTTATTCGGGAGTCCCACAGACGTATGACAGGTGGTTGTGTAACAAAAATATGTGGTAGGTGGTTAAGGGTTAACAGACCTTGTTGTGTATATACGTGTATATATTTTAATTTTATTTTAATCAATGTAGTGCTAGCAAATGCGAAAAATACAAGAGTCATATGAGAGTGATAACCTTTTGAACTTTGATACTGGTTTTTCCATTGATAATAGAGATATCATTATGCTCGAAGCTAAATTAAATCAATTTAAATGTGACATCGAAAAATCAGGCAATGAAAAATATTAAAATTAACTAACCTTGCTACCATCAATCAATGGAATCAATGCACGTAAATATAGCAAAGATCACCATTAAGTAAATCTTCATTCTTTCTGCAAGATTATGTATTTCTATTCTCAGTATAACAACATTATGATTATATCCTCAGACAAAATAGACAAGATTTTTGCATAAAGTTTCTATGAGAAATGTCAAGACATTTTTTACCAAGTATACAATGTTATAAAATAGGAATCAAGACATGATTGTTACGTTATATCGCTACCTTGAGAATAGACAGGAGAGACAGTTTTATTTCTTTAAATTCAGCCAGAAACCACTGACACTGACATTACATTCATTTTTTGCATAGCTGTGGACTGAAGACTCATTTTTAAAAATTATTACTAAACAATGTTTCAGCAAAAGGTAGCTGATCAGTTGTGTTCATTTTATACCCAATATCAGCACAAAATGTATTTTGGAATTAATAGGAAAAAACTATATTCCACCGAGGTCGGACAGGGGGGGTCAAGCCAAAAGTACATCAGGGCTACATGGAGGGAGGTAAAAGAGTTCAAATTGGAAACAAGTGGAATTATGTGGATGTTCCATTATTGCTTTAATGAAAAACCTTGGCAGCATTTTCGTCTTATCAACCCTAATTCTCGGCCTGGTAAAAATTAATAAACGCTTCCTGGAGAATATAAAATAAAGAATTGCAGCCAAATCTGTAAGATAACATTATTTTTCTCCTCTTGGGACATAAAACACGTTTGTATTGTGCGATTTTTGTATTTAAAAAAATATTTTAAGTAGAAAACATTGCACTCAATTTTAACAAACTTCTCTTAATTGTACGTGTGCTATTTTGACGGAGGGACAGCACTAAAGGTAGTAGCAGGTGTGCTCCACCTCTTTCTTCCATCAGCCAGCGCGTAGTAATCAGGAGTCGGACAGCAACAAGTATTGCAATAAAATGAATATCATAACCATCTGTTTTATTATTGGTGTTCGTATACCCGGGATTCGGGATGCATCACAGTACTATAGTCAAGAAATTTTTTAATGCAGGAGTGTAAGGAGGTTTGTCTTCTCTGCGTGTTTTGCAACAAATGAAATCCCCTTCAATAAATGGGAAAAGTATGGTCTACTTCTTTTGCCCACGCGTGCAAACCTCCCACAATGTCCATGACAGTGGGTCCTGATTCCGAAGGATACAATTCCCTCAACTTCGTCTTAAACTGTTTAGCAGCCACTTGAGAGTCGTTGCCACGCCGGCATATGAAGAAAACTGAAAGACAAAGTTCAATTTTAATAAAAAAATATTAAATTAAAAACAAATTCACTTGGTTTAAACCACTGTTTTTGATAAAACTAACCGGTTTCGGAACTACTGTTCCTTCTTAATCACAGTTTATCTTAAAAAGCTCCCATTCGCAACATCATCTGTTTCTTTCCCCAGATTTATTATCCCCCTTCCCAGTCAACCGCCCCATTTCAACACTAATTTTATTTTATTTTAATTAAAGAGACTATTAGAGTATTATCAACATCTCTGAAAGGGAAGGTTTATAATGCATACATTTAATAAAAGAAATGGTCCCCAACTAAAAGTAATATGTATGATGAAATAATTTTAAAAACACTAAAAAAAAAAAAAAAATGTTGAACATTGAAAATAATGTCATATCGTCGCTGTATATATAATAAAGTCAATGTGCCGTTTAGTACATTCTCAGATGAACGAATCAATTTGTCAATTTTTCATATAAATAATGGAGATAACTAAAGAAACATTGCCGTTCATCTGGAAAGTCTGCCTAGTAATTATTTAAAATATTTTTTATAAATCTAGTCTGTGCAATTATTTTTTAAAACAATTTCATTCGTTTATCTCAGAATGTACTAAAATGGGATTAATTATATATACAGCGACGATATGACACAACAAAATATAATTGCACATATTGCGAGAAACTAGAAGTTATGCAGGTTTTGCCTTGGAAACTGCAACTGAATATTTTAAAATTTTCATTGCAAAGGCTTCCTATACTAGCAAACAGATATGAGTAGTTAGACGTTTTTGCAACTAACCTTATTAAATTCAGATATATTTTAAAAAATATTTTGAAAGATAGCTAAATTTTGTTTATTAAAACTTAATGAAATAGAGTTTAAATACCAGGAAGTCGTTTTTAGAAAGTTCTTCTAATTATTATCTCGGTTATTTTTATGTGCTGTTTTTTTTATGTTTCATGGTCTCGGTGTCAATTATTTGAAGAGGTTTAAGAAGTGTTCTTGTACAACACATAATAATACCCATTCATAATACTGCTAACACCTACTGCAGTTTGTGTTATCTCTTAATATTGTAATACCTTACCTATATTGTATGTTAAAGCCCTAAAGGGCATTAAGCGCTTGTTCAGACATAGCGGGAACCGTGCCGTTTCAGAATCGCATGAGATCCGTGCGGGTCTCATTTACCAAGGTTTGTATGTGATCGTTCAGACACAACCGTGCGGTTAGTCAACCGCTGCGGTACCCGCAACCCAACCGCTAGAAAATAGACCCGCACGGCGCCCGCACGATCCTATTACTATGGAGCCTTACGAGAGCGTTCAGTCGCGTTGCGGGCACCGCACGGTTCCATGTCACAACAGGAGCACGCGTGGATTGTATTCTCTTTTCTATGGTTATGGATCACTTTGACACTGAACTTTTTATTGATAACGTGGAGAAAAGACCTGTAATATGGGATCTTCAGAGTGAGGATTACTCAAATATGCCAAGAACCAAGCTTGGCAGGAGTTGGTGGAGATATTTGGAAATGGTGGAAAAAAAGAGTACTTTAGAGAAGTAGGTATTTATTCACCAAAAATGAACTGAAAGAATGATATTTATGTGTCTTGCCATGGAACACGGCTGTCGTTAACAAAGTAATGAGCGAATATATCTCTGATATTCAAAGATGGAGAACGGCACCAGAACCGTCAAACTGACGTTTATTTTTGCGCGCACATATGGCTTATTAACAGCGGCTGTGTGAACAGATGACACAAATCGCGTGTTTTGAAACGCGATTCTGAAACTGAACGGTTCCCGCTGTGTCTGAACAAGCGCTAAATAAATAAAATATATATTTTGTAATATTTATAAGTTTGTAGTTTACCCTGAAGAAGGAACAGTAGTTCCGAAACCGGTTGGTGATACGAAAATATAGTGGTTGAAACCAAGAAACCAAACCATATTTAATTTAATTTGCAATAAATAACCACGAGGGAATAGCTGATTATACATAATAGTATAATATTAAAATTCCATTTCCTGTTAGTTTTTGTGGTAACTGGAACATATTTGTTGTGATAATAATTTGGTTTGTGTTGGCGAATTCCAAGAAGTTATTATTTTTTAGAAAACAGTAAAAAAAAATGCTTACGAATATGTAACATCACATTCGCCAACATTTTCCCATTATTAGGATATTTCTATTATTCTTACCCACTACACGATAGGTAATAAGTTGAGAACCCATGGAACTTTGTTTAACACTACTTTATTTTTGTATTTTTACCAACCGGGTTTCACTACGACTGTAGCTTCATTAGGATACAATCAACACCAAATATGTATATATACATAAACTATGGGCTTATATACTAATTACAAAACAGTGTGACAGGACAGAGTAGTGGGGGGGTAGGTAGGGGGAGAGGGCAGGGAATATTGTTGCCTAAGGGGAACATGTTTAAAATAGGACAAAAAGATAAATTTAATTATGATTCTTCAAGTTTGTGTTTACTGGGGTATTATGCCGTGTTGTTACGACCTTTCGGGCCGACGTTTCGGATCCCATTGCAGGGTCCATCATCAGGGCTGATGATGGACCCTGCAATGGGATCCGAAACGTTGGCCCGAAAGGTCGTAACAACACGGCATAATACCCCAGTAAACACAAACTTGAAGATTCTGAGTGGCCGTGAAAACCTAAGAACATTCTTAATTATGATTATTTAAGATTTGATCGTTCATGTTAATAGCTTATCTAATATCTAAAGCCTCAAAATTGACTAGTTTATTACTTATTTCATTTTTATATATTATGTTAATTCCTATATTATTAATAAACATGTGATCTTTTTCAATTAGGTGGTTTGACTCTAATACTTACACTATACGCTGTGTTACCTATGTAAACTGTGGTACAATCACTACATTTCAGTGAGTTAATATATAAAAATACCGCACCTTCATCAATGTCCTTTTCCTTGACAAACTTGGCGAGTTCTTCACATCTGCATTCTAATTTGTCAATAGGCAAATTTCTAGATCCTTTTACATGGCACATTTGAAACTCGCCCTCGGACCTGACGTCTAAGAACAACATGTTGCCGTTGAAATTTTTAAAAAGTGAATTGCAAGAATTCACATCACTCTCTGTATTATTTGTTTCTGGTGTTCCACTGTTTCCGGTGAACAGATTGGAGTAAATGTTCTTATTAAAGTCTTTAACTTGTATCCTTTCTTCTGTCAGTAAGATTTCTAATTTTAAATCCTGAAAAATAAAAGAAATGCATTCCTGTAATGACAAGGAGTACAATGTTGAATGAACCCAATATGATGACATTCAAACAGATAAATCATATATTACAACGTTATGGAAAACATATCAGCATGATTTAAAAGAAAAATTTACGTTAATTAACGTGAGCACAAACATGATACAAGAAGAAGAGAGACAATGAGACTGCCTCGCTATGAAGAGCTCCAATAAAATACCATGGCTTTTTTTAAATATCGTCACTGCACTGTACCTCAAAGATTTTTGATATTATATTATTGTTGGATGCCTGATAATTTTAATATAATTAATAAAAATAACATGTTTCATGGCCAATTGTCGCGTCTTCAAGATACAATATATACTAACAAATTTAAAATCAAAGTATAGACAATAAAAAATAATATAGGGAACTGAATAAATAATTAAGTACTAACACGAAAACAAATTTAAAAGATATACATATATTTAAAAAATATAAATATTCAATTTACTATTAACACTTTTTGCTTTTTTCCCAAATTTCTAATTTATCCAACTATAATCCTGTATATTTTTTATGTAAAATTTGTAAAACCTTATTAAGGTTTTTAAATTTTTTTTTTTGCATTTTTTTTTTAATTTTTTAAATGAATGTATAACATCGCAAGAATATTGTGTCAAAATTTCAAGTCAATCCGAGCAAAATTGACGAAATTATGAACATTTGAGTGATGCTCAGACTGATTTTCTATACCTGCTCGGGCAGTTGAGAAACGCGCTCACCTGAGGACTACCGGACGTGCTATTGTATTGGAAGAGTTTTGCCTAGACAAGGACAAAAAGATGCTGATGATGAAAGCTCTTTGCTGTGTGAACATGGCATCGACGATTATGTGTAAGTATAAAATGTGTTGAGTTTTATTTTGAATTTTACAGTGTGAAAACTTTAAAGCGCTTTCCCCACATCTCACGTTTTCAAAGTCTGTGTCCATCATAACTTCAAAACTACTGCACCGATCCTTTTGAAATTTTGAACAATATTTCTGTACATAATTTACAAGGTAACGCTGGAGACTTTTCTTCAAATTTATTAATAATTTATATTTTTTAATAACAAATTAGCCGATTTTTTTTGCAAAAAATCGCGTTTTCCCTTCAAAGTGTTCCAAAAAAATGAAAAATTGAAATTTCAAAAAACCCTCCCAGCTTTACCTAGGGAAACCTATTATCTAATGAATGAACTTTGATTTTTTGATTTCAGATGATCCAGTACCAAGTTATGATGGACACCGCAATTCTACTTATTTCCGAGACACGTCCGAATAATTGCTGCCATTGGCGTATTTTGTAATATTTCTTCTTGAAAATTTTATACAATATTCTTCGAATGTCATACTTTAATGTACCATTGGTTTTAATAAAGAGATTTTAACTGTGTCGTCACAAAAAATTCACAAAAACATGCCTTTTTTGTACGAATTAACCTTACCCCCCCCTTAATATCAAAAGAATGATCAATAACCAATAATTTTTGCTACTTATACACATTAAGTGTTCATTAAGTGGGTAGAAAGATAATATAACATTGGAAAAATATCCACTTTACTAATACAAATAAGGTATACTTTATTTTTATGGATGTATAATAAATAATAAACAGTAATTACATATTGTTATGAAATATAATCACTGAAAATATAAAAACTAAAATAAATGGGATAAAGTGAAGGAAAAGAAGAACATATCTGATAAGGGAGTTTTACTTCTAGGGGTGATGCGTTATGGAAAACATCAATAATTTTCTAGGCAATAATAAAAATTATTATTGCCTAGAAAAACTAAGTAACGGTAGGTAGAGAGGATAGAACATCATATTCTTCTATCTTGGCACACTATTATTGCTTTGGCTACATAAATATACTTTTTCTTTCATGCTCTATGTTGTCGAGGCTTTTAATAGGGCCACCCCTCAATATTTTTAATATTTAATCATGCCAGGTCTTTCGCGGATACCCTCTATTCCTGCTGCCTTCAACACTCGCCTCGTACATTTTCTTATACTTTAATCCTAATTTGTTCATTCCTCACTCTATCGACCAAAGATTTTCCACACAAGTGCCTTAGTGACTGCATTTCCACCGCATTCATTTTACTTTATTTCTTTTTTGCCAATTTCAGGCTTCACTTCCATACATCAGAGTTGGCAGAACGCCAATATGTACTGCTAGTCTTGCTTCCTTTGCCAGATTTTTATTAGCCATAATAGCATTCAGAGCACCATTTACTTTGTTTTCCGTGATCACTCTTCTTCTTATATCGTTCTCAGCCTTTCCGTCCCTATTAACATACTTCCCAAATACACAAACTCGTTCACATGTTCATTATTTACCATTACATCATACGTAGTTACTTTTTCATTTCTCTCGAAAACCATCACTTTCGATTTACTGACATTCATCAGAAGTTCACTCTGCATGCATACATCGGACATCCTGGACACCAGGCACTGTAGATCGGCTTCACTATTAGCCACTAATAAAACTAATATGTATGCCTTAAACATTTTGTTTGTAATGTACATATTATCAAATAAATTGAATTGAATTGAAAAAAAAAAAAAAAACATTGTCTGCGTATAGTAAGCAGGATATGGTGAGCCTGTCCATTTTCACTCCTCCTTCTAGTTCCTTCAGTTCTTTCATACAATTATCCATGTACATGTTGAAAAGCCATGGTGACATTACGTTTCCTGTTTGATACCTTTTGTAATTATCAAACCATGATGCGAATGCCCCATGCTTAGAATTTTTATATAAAGCCTCAGAACTCTTTTTTTTCATTCAGAATCCACATATATTGTTAATTATGTAATTGTTTTTCCATCAACATGAAATTAAGATATTCTCAGTGTTGGAACCACAGAGTATAAAATTGTACAGAGTTGAAATAAACCCCTTTTTTAGGCAAAGGGACTGGAGCACAGTGGAAGTATGTCCTCCCTTGGATATATTTAAGACACATGAATAATCCAGATACAATTTTTATTCTTGAATAATCAAATCTCTTAGTAAACAAATCATATTTTTTACAAAAAACATAATTTTTTAATTTCGTTAAACCAAACCAAACCGAGTCTCAAGTAAAAACGTCATTTTATAACAAAGTGCGACTTATTTACTAAGCGCTTGTTCAGACACAGCGGGAACCGTTCAGTTTCAGAATCGCGTTTCAAAACACGCGATTTGTGTCATCTGTTCACACAGCCGCGGTTAATAAGCGATTTGTGCGCGTGAAAATAAACGTCAGTTTGATAGTTCTGGTGCCGTTCTCCATCTTTGAATATCAGAGATATATTCGCTCATTACTTTGTTAACGACAGCCGTGTTCCATGGCAAGACACATAAATATCATTCTTTCAGTTCATTTTTGGTGAATAAATACCTACTTCTCTAGAGTACTCTTTTTTTCCACCATTTCCAAATATCTCCACCAACTCCTGCCAAGCTTGGTTCTTGGCATATTTGAGTAATCCTCACTCTGAAGATCCCATATTACAGGTCTTTTCTCCACGTTATCAATAAAAAGTTCAGTGTCAAAGTGATCCATAACCATAGAAAAGAGAATACAATCCACGCGTGCTCCTGTTGTGACATGGAATCGTGCGGTGCCCGCAACGCGACTGAAAGCTCTCGTAAGACCCCATTGTAATAGGATCGTGCGGGCGCCGTGCGGGTCTATTTTCTAGCGGTTGGGTTGCGGGCACCGCAGCGGTTGACCAACCGCACGGTTGTGTCTGAACGATCACATACAAATCTAGGTAAATGAGACCCGCACGGATCTCATGCGATTCTGAAACGGCACGGTTCCCGCTGTGTCTGAACAACGGCTAAGACTGTATAATGTTTAAGAGGATTTAGTTTGACATTTTCACAATTGTTCCAAAATTTACAAGATCATAGTAACTTTTTAAAACAGGTCAAACATAGTGGGAACCAAAACACAAACCAGGAAATATCATTTAGTTAATTTCTATGTATTTTGGTGGTCTGTGATGGTAGTGGAACAGAATTGTCACTCGGAATCACTTGGAATTGTGTAAAATATATACTCATACGTACACTCAACATTTTCATTGAATAATATTCTTTCTTCATTTCGTGGGCACAAATTAGAAGCTGTCTTTTAGTATAGATTATCACTGAATAAATACATGTTATTGACTTAAATTTTTAAATTAATAAGGCGATATGCGTCTCAAGTAAATGAAGCGTATAGAAGCAGAAACAAGTGATTTATTTCCAAACATGTGATTATGGAGCAGTACAAACATACCTCGGAAACGTTAAAAAAATGTTTTACCTTGTCTGAGGCTTGTGCGTTACAGAACCGTGGATAGTCAATCAGCTGTGTGATGGTCGGAGTTTCGGAACAAACAGCACATGTAGGGCTCTTCCCTCGTAATTTAACTGAAAAGAGGAAACAGCTCAACATTATTTACTTGTTCCGGATGCTGGCCCTGGCAACACCAAACCTCCACGATTGAGAATGATCGACGGAAGGGGCGCGGCACAGTGCCAATTCTCTTTTCTTGTCTCGACGAGTGCAACGTTTCGTGTTTGTTCTTTTTGTTTAACTTAACTAGTAACTTATGACAATTCTTAAGTAATTAAATTAGATTGTAAGTCATGAAATATCTTAAGCAAAATCAGCATGTGAAATAATTTTGTGCAATACCGAACCGTGAGTACGAATGTCTTTTTTAAATCAATTTTATTCAATCAATCAATCAAATCAAGTAAATACTGTTATACAACACTTAAGACTTATCTATGATATACCTTGAACGAATTAATGTTCCGTGTCCCACAGCTTCCATTCCCCGCCACCACGGTGACCTTGGTTCGGAACAATTGAATTTCTGTTGTTAAAACTCGGAAACTCTGTGAGGCTGCGTGTGTCTGCCTTTAACGAAATAGTGATAAATTTCATAGTCAACAGGCATTCTGGACATGATTGAGAGACCCAAGAGAAAGCGGAATTTGGTGAATACTTTTTCCCCTTCTTGTGTTTCTGGTACCTAGTTATGAATGCAACGGGTGGCAGGCATGTACGAATATATACTACGCATTTTTATGAAAATAAAGATATCATTTAAGATGTTTTAATCTACGTTTATGTAGATCTGGGGCCTGAAATTCCTGAAAGCAGAATGAAGGGAAGAATGAAGCGCGGGTATGTAGCTCACACCACACGTCTATAAATTACATACCTCTCCTGAAGCTGCAATCTGTTCCATCCATGAGCAGCATGTACCCAGCCAAGGGGTACTGCCCTACGAGCAGTTTGAGGACCTCCAGAGCCTGCAGGGCTCCCATGGTCCCCGGTACGGGTCCCAGGACTCCGTTCTGGGAGCAAGAGCCCACAGCTTCCGGTGGCGGAGGCAGTGGAAAAAGGCAGCGCATGCACGGACCAGGTGACAACTATAAAATGATGCTTGAATTGGTGTTTTACTCTGTATCTAGACTATATTCCTAACTTATAACAGGAAACGGATATATGCTAGAGGGAATAAAACTAGCTTACTGAGCATACAAAACATCATTCTCATTTCAAACAAGCCCTTACTTCTTCACTTTTCAAGAATCACAATTTAAAGTCTTACCACATTCATTTTTAAGCCACATCTCACCTGGACTATGACCCTCCTCACAATAAAAATCACTACCTGCATCATCCACTTAGAATAGACATTCCTGGACCCAGTAAGTTAGTCCTATTTTCAGAGCACAGGCGTTTAGCTTAGTTTAAAAATAGTAAGAATATTGATGCGACATGTATTCCATGTTCGCATCCCTATTTAAAAATATATATATATATAATATATAATTATATCTATATATATATATATATATTATATATATATATAATAATATAAAATAAACAATTAAGAATATTAACCTTAGAATCTTTCGGCTTGTAATTATAAACAGTCAATTGCCCCTCCATTTTCAAGGCACTGGCAGACACCAGCGGTTTACCCAGGATTACACAAGAGTCATTCAGCAAATACCTCGTCACCACGTTATCTGTGGCGTCCACAATCACATCAAACTCGCCTATAATATCCAGGGAATTTGAAGAGTCCAATTGCACATTGTACGTTGTGACTTTTATTGTTGAATTTATTCTGGAAAGAATAATATATGTAATAACAAACGAGTTTTACTTATTAAATTATTACAGTAAAACCCAGTCAATTCGAACCTGAATCATTAAAAAATTTTAAATTCAAAAACCCAAATTGTTAATTTCATAGTAGATTTACCCCAATAATTCGTAATTCGAAATAATAAATACTTTTAGTTTATATAATTCAATTTTTTTTTGAAATTTAACAAAATTAAAAAAGTATTTCGAATTTTTTTACAAGTGAGAACAACAAATATGTCAATAGTGGGTATTTAAGTAATAGAAATGTTGCGATCTTTGTATTAGCTTAATAATTATATATTACGTTTTCGAAATGATTTTTTGAAATACGCAAAAATACAGACGTTTTTCACAAAAATAATGTTTTACAATTTTGAGCAAATTTAGCAAATGAATAATTCGCAAGAATTGAGAATTAATGGGGTTCCGCATAATTCCAAATTTTTTTTTGGGTCTCTTGAATTTCGTATTAACGAGGTTCTACTGTATTAGTCAAGTGAAGTAAAGAAAGCCCTTCACTGATACATCATGATGGAAGAGCAAGGGGTCCACTAGTGACCCGGTACTCTGTTTGCCATTAGATAAGGCTAAGGCTGTATTAGTCATTTACAAAAAAAAACACGTTTTTTGTTATAATTCTATGCCGAATCAGAAATGTCAACATATTTTAAGAAATAAACCTCCTCAATGCGATGGCAGCCGATTCCACTTTAGACATTCCAACTGTCAGCTCCGAGTGCAGTAGCTGCCGGTGAATGTTGGTCACTTCTACATCATCGTAGTCCACTATACCAATGTGACCTGGAATCATTTTGAAAACGTAATATTTATTATGTTATTACAAAGATCGAGGCTTTGCTATTACTAAAGTACCCGATATTTACACATTTGTTGTTCTCATGAAAAAAATTAAAATACTTTTTTCATTATATTCAAGAACACATTCTTATTGTGAAGTTGCAATTTTTTCAGAACAAAGTTCTGTGAAATTTAAAACCAAATTAATTAATCAATTAGAAAGACATACAGAAAAATCATATCCATGAAAAAATATTAGCAGCCAAATATTTTTTCGTGGATTTGATTTTTCTGTGTGTCATTCTAAGGGCCGGTTGTTTCAAGTTGGATTAAAGTAAGCGTTCTTTTAAAGCATAGAATTTTACGTTCTCCACCAATCAGACGATCCGTTTTCGTAATTGATTAATTAATTTGGTTTTACTTTTTTTCAATTTTGTCAAATTATGTGACCTAAAATGTATTGATTTATGGCGCAAGGGGCTAAAAGTTATTTGGAATTACAAATTACCAGGATTTTCTAATTATTGGGTTTAACCTACTACGGAATTAACATTTTGGGACTCATGGGTTTTAAAATTTTTGAATTACGGCAAGTTTCGAATTATTGGATTTTTACTCTACACCGTATCGTAGTATCGCCTTGTACAAGATGCTAGAGATGTCGATAACACATCACTCTATTAATTCAACTGATTATGAAAACGAACAAGAGGGAATATACAAATAAAAGATATACGATCACTTCTGGTTTCAACTCACCGACTCCCGCACCAGCCAGGTATCCAGCTGACGGACAACCCAGACCGCCAGCTCCCACAATCAATACTCGGCCCTCCCGCAGCGCGTGTAGGGTATGCAGAGGCACTCCCAGCTCTGTGACCAAGCTCTGACGGCTGTAACGCTCCACCGCCCATTTGGGCACGCCGAGTGTCGAGGGCATCTGGGTAGGACACTGGAAAGTAAAAGAAATGCTCTTAAAAGTTTAAGTGTCTTTGGATTCACGACTAGTGGTCCACAGTAGTCATGAACCTAATATGATTAGGTTCATGACTACTGTGGACCACTATCCAATCTGACCACTATCAAATCCAACTGGCATCCCGGCTCCCGTGTTCAGAGCCTGGTTTACAGCACTTACGATGCCAATCCTGAAATTTTCCGAATTAATATTATGGAATAATATGGAAGCGTTGATTTTTTAATAATTATCGAGATTCACATTATCTGAAGCATAGGAAGGTGTTAATGACACGTGCGATCTACGCATTGCCAATGGCACATCCTAATAGGATATAAAATCGCTCGGGAAAAGAAGTATTTAGAACAATAAAAAAACGAGCGAGCCTTACAGTAGTCGTATATGATGTGTAACATTTGACATCTCACAATTAAAAATATCAATTGAGCAGCGACAGAAATTAACCTCAAAATTTAAAAAAGCTAAATATGGAAATATTTATTCGAATAATTATTCATTATACACTTCATATTAATTATTCATAATATAGATAATAATTATTATTAAATTTTATACGAAATAACCAAAATTCTGTAAAATAAATAGCTGTTATTAAATTTTATACGAAATTATCAAAATTCTGTAAAATAAATAACTATTAACTAACAGAGTTCATTAATAGTTATTTATTATTAACCCTCAGTGTGAGAAACCAGTGGATGACACTGGTTTCTCACACTGAGGGTTCCGGGTTCAATGCCTGGTGAGGTCACAATTAATCTATGTGATTTAATCAAGCCTGTTTGGTGATATGTTTCGCTTCTGTAATTGGGTCTATTGGCCTGTGAGAATAATCCAAGAATATGGTCCCGTTGTTCATACAATGAAAATAAGTATTTCACTATATAATTTAACGTCCTGTTAATTTAATCTAACTAAAATAATCTTCATCTAAATTAAACAAACCTAACCTAACCAAACCTAATAACCTAACCAAACCTAATAACCTAACCAAACCTAATAATCTAACCTGACCTCATATATTGCTTATGAAATGTCAAAGTATGCAGTGCATTTTTCGGAACTTAAAAGTGTAATATCTTATTTAATACTTACTATATAAACGTAAATTATCTTTGATTTTGTTATTAGCACATTCAATAATATAGTGAAATACTCATTTATATATATGCAATGGGACCATTATCTTGGATTTAGCCATTTTAAGATTAAAAGTGTTACGAAATTTGAGTTCAATTATTTTCATAAACAAAGAATATAGAAAAAATGTTTACTTTGTTTATTTCTTTCTCCTTGAGTTTGAGGAGCTCATCTTCTTTGGATTGTAAAACTCTTCTCAGTCGCAGCACCTCCTCTTCTAAATCTGCAACACTCATGATCACCACTTTTGGTTTTAAGTTTTACAAATAAAATTTCTCGAGAATAAATCTTAAAAAATAACTTTGAATTCTGACGTTTACGAATGTCAAAAGTCTTTATTACCTACCAACACAGAATATAGACCAAAACCTACCAACATAGAAAAGAGAATATAACCTACCAACTACCAACCTATCACGCGATAAGAATAAATAGCAATAGATTCTGTTAGAATATTAAATGGCATAATTATTATATCTATGGTGGTGAGCCATGTGTACCATAAATGAATAATATAATATATATTTATATTTAATTCTTTGAATAAATAATAACAAATAAATAACTAATAAATTTTTTTTGTAATAATAATTCAGCCTAGGAATGGGTAAATGAAAAAAAAATCGATATATATCGAATCGATATTTTAAAAAAGTATCGAAAATAATCGATATACACTGAGAAAAATATATCGATATTTATCGATATTATTTTTTCAAAAAACCGTAGGGGAAAAAGTTTTTGGCGACCAGACAAAAAAAAGGTCGCCGAAAAAAAGATGAAAAAGATACCCAAAAAAAGGTCGCCACAACTATAAAAAAAAATATCGATATTCGATATATCGCGAAGAAATATATCGACGATAAATATCGATATTTTTCAAAAAAAATATCGATATTTTGATATATCGATATTTTTTACCCATTCCTAATTCAGCCGTGCCATATTTTACTCACGATGGTGAGTGAAAAGCCCTGATGATGATCAGGGCCAATTAGGGCTATCGGATAGGCTAAGGCCAGCGCCAGACTGGGCGAATCTTCCGTCGTGTCTTTTCCGTCGCGGAACGCCGCTAAATTTCTTTCCATACAATATGCGCTTATCAAACATACTTGGCAAATATCAAATATACAAATATATACGATCGGTGAAATCGGTCGATTTCACGTGACGGAAGATCCGCGCAGTGTGGCGCCGGCGTAAGGTCGACTATGAAAACAATGAACTAGGTACAATAGTGCCAAAAATACGATTAAAATAAGTATAAATATCTGACGGCCGTGAAAAAGTCTGCTTTTGATATAAAAATCAAAATGCTAGGTTTTGTATCAACCATAAGAAGTACAACCAGGTATATTTTTTTTTATGAAAATGAATATCGTTTAAATCGATTTGCATCCTTAATTGTGATAATTAAGTAGCTTTTAATAATCAAATTGATTCCTTAAATTTTAAAGTACACTAGACATATAGTAAGTATTTTTTTTTTATAGAGATGTGAATACGGAATACGTGTCACATTAATATTCTTACTACTTTCAAACTAAGCTAAACGCTTGTGCTATGAAAATAGGACTAACTTGCTGGTCTGCAGTGAGATTCGAACCCGCAACCTTTGGATCACGAGGTGAGAGTCCTAACCACAAGACCAATAAGCTACCCATTTAAATCGATACTTATTAAATACATTATTTATAAATCGTTATTAAGCAAACTAAGTTGCAGTAAATACTGAATATATTTTTGTACATATGTGCAAACAATTTAAAATAGTGATGTTTATGTATACTGTACTAATGATCTAGGCTCTATTTCATTGATTATTCACAGCATAGTTTGATATTAAAATAAATGACAAACAGAGTAACGAATATCACCATGGCCGTTTAACTTATATAGTTACTTGTATTAGTCATTTGAAAAAGAAATGGGATATACGAATCAAAGTAATATTTCACATTCCATTTGAAAATTTAAATTGGGAATACATGATCTAAAAACATAAACCATCCTTTTTAAATTAAATAAAAACTTAAAACAAAGTTATAAAGTGTTTACCCAAGAAATAAACCATCCTATTTTCACCATGGATACAAATTAACAATCAAGTAAAGCTTCGTCTACTACATATTCTCCATAATTATATATATATCATGATGGTATTTTTTACCGTTGTACATATTTTTCTAGATCGACAATATTCTAGTGAGAATAAATTATTCACACCAATTTTTTAGATTTTTTTAAAGAATTAAATATAAATTATTGATGTGACTATCAAACCCAATTGAATAATTTGACAGCTAAAAATAATGACAAATATGTTTAATTTGATGTTATAGAAATAATTCAACTAAAGTGTTTTATTTCAGCAGTTTTGTCTTATTAATATGATCACATTCGATTACGGAGTAAATTTTACATAATCAAATACGTTTATAGATTTTCAGGCAGTCATTATATCACTCCCATGTTATTTTTCGTTGGCTAGTTTAACCTGGGTTTAACCCAGGAGAAATTTTATATCTAAATTAAAATAAAACTTCCTTCAATATAGAAGATTATCCACATCTCAAAATAAATTGTCAGTGCTTAATTAAAAAATTTCTGTGTTCTTTAGTACAGCGACACGTTGATAATGCAATGAAGAATGTTATTATTAAGTTAGATAAATCTGTTGGTCAATACTTTGATTATTTGACACAGCTCTTTTGCTAATATAGGCGGTTATAAGGATTTGTGGTTGTTTGTAATTTTCTGCTTGCAGTCGTCGATTGTCCGATATTGAGTCACCGCTAACCGCCATAGATAAGAAGCCGTCATCGCCGGTAGGTGCGGCGCAGTGCGGTGATAAACTAGTGACACTGACAAACGGGCTTGTCAGGGCGGCCTTTAGAGCTGTCACTTTGCGTTTGTTCGAATATAGTTGAAATAAATTTTGGAAAATGTCGGAGAGGCTGCCGGCCTGCGTCATAGACGTCGGTACCGGGTATACCAAGCTTGGGTTCGCTGGCAACAAGGAGCCGCAGTTTATCATTCCATCAGCTATCGCTATCAAGGAGTCTGCTAAAGTGGGCGATCAATCGTCGCGCCGCTTAGGAAAAGGCGTGGAAGACCTCGACTTCTTTATCGGCGATGAAGCCTTCGACGCCACAGGGTACTCCGTCAAGTATCCTGTCCGCCACGGACTCGTAGAGGACTGGGACTTGATGGAGCGATTCATGGAGCAGTGCATTTTCAAGTACCTCAGAGCTGAGCCCGAAGATCATCATTTCCTACTTACCGAACCTCCTTTAAACACTCCCGAAAACAGAGAATATATTGCCGAGATTATGTTTGAATCTTTCAATGTGCCTGGTTTGTATATCGCTGTGCAAGCTGTGCTGGCGCTTGCCGCTTCGTGGACTTCGCGAACAACCAGTGATTGCATTTTTACCGGCATCGTCATAGACAGCGGGGATGGAGTCACACACATAATACCTGTTGCAGAAGGGTATGTCATTGGCTCGTGCATCAAACACATTCCAATTGCTGGCAGAAACATCACGTCGTTCATACAGTCGCTTCTGCGTGAACGGGAGGTGGGAATCCCTCCAGAGCAGAGTTTAGAAACTGCCAAATCAATCAAAGAACGATATTCGTACATATCACCGGATATCGCGAAAGAATTTGCAAAATATGATGCAGATCCGGGAAAATGGATCAAAAAATACACAGGGGTGAATGCAATTACGAAAAATCCATTCACAGTAGATGTTGGTTATGAAAGATTCCTGGGACCAGAAATATTCTTCCATCCGGAGTTCTCTAATCCAGACTTTACAACACCACTCAATGAAATGGTCGATGATGTAATTCAAAACTGCCCCATTGATGTCAGACGGGGTTTGTACAAAAATATTGTTTTATCTGGCGGTTCAACCATGTTCAGAGATTTTGGACGGCGACTACAACGAGACATAAAACGCACCGTAGACATGAGATTGAGGACTTCTGAAATACTGTCCGAGGGCCGTATAATTCCTAAACCGATCGACGTGCAAGTTGTGTCCCATCACATGCAGCGTTACGCCGTCTGGTTTGGAGGTAGCATGCTCGCCTCCACTCCTGAATTTTATCAGGTCTGCCACACGAAGAAAGACTACATGGAATATGGACCCAGTATCTGCCGACACAACCCTGTGTTCGGAACGATGACATAATCAACGAACAAACTTTATATAAAGTATTAAAAGTTTTAACAATTGCATTTCATTAAAATTCTTTGACTGTTTCGCTAAATGGACAGTGTTCTGTATGTCGCTTGACCGGGTACCGGGTGTTTTGGTAAAGTTGTGGATTAGCAATATGATTGATCAGCCAAATGTTTTGTCAAGATATAAATTCAGTTTTTATATCCGTTCTTAATTTTATATTCATTAACTATAAGTGATTGCTCGATTGGTTTGCTGTCACATGGGCGTGCGCACCGTTGTCTTAATATTCAAAACTTTTAAATGGTAAATATAAAATATGACCGTAGATTGATAAATGTGAAGGGACTATTATAATGCAGGCCAAAGACTTTTCTAGGATATGTGTCAAATATTTAATTTATTTAAGGAAATCACATAAAATGTCTACTTTCACAACATATTAAATATGAGAAACAATATTAAATACCTACAGAAGATAGCCATATTTAAAATTAAACAGATACTCTAACACCTACCAAAAAGGTGTTAGGAATCAGCTCAAAAACTTTACAGAACAAAAAGTTACACATCTGAATTCAGCAAATGACATTGTCCATATTACTGACGCCTGCAAGCTTTCAAGATTTACAACTGGGAGGGTATGAGAAAGGTCTTGTGTCAGACGATACGTCGATTGATGCCCGAACGTGTTAAAGAAATTTTAATTATATACATTAAACCTTTCCTTTATAATATAATCCACATGTGCAAGGACATTGTAGTGGATATTATTGAAATGTATTACTTTTTTATGTAAAATTTTATTGAATAAATATTAAACAATATATGAAAATCTTGTTTGTTGCGGGAATTGGACTAGCTTTTAAATTTAAGCAATATTGTATTTACCTTTTGATCAGCAATGTCCATGGAAATGTGCGCAGTTAACATTAACAAGTGTATCATAAATCATATCGACTTCCATTGACAACACTACTAATTTATCTATGGCAGTTATCAAGATTGCAAAAATTAATGTTTAAAATTAGGATGTAGACTTATTAACTGTCTATCACAGACTAAAATCATTATTGTATTTCAAGTACATACAATAGGTGTGCTTTTTTGTTCCTCTAACAATATTTTCAAGTTAGTGAGTTAATGAAAATGAAGCACCGAGAGAAAAAACTCTGTAGAGCTTGTTTATTGATGATGATGATTTTAATTGAGTGGAAAGAAGTGTGATATACAGTGGCAGCGCAATTTAATAATACCCGAAAATCATGATTTCTAAATTCTATTCCCTGTGCTGTATGTGGATGGAATTATGGACACTGAAAATATGCTGAAGGGACTTGAAGCATTTGACATGTGGACGATTTCTAAAAATAATCTGGATTGATAGGGTTACAAATGATAATACATAATAATCCGGATGCGATAGGAAAAATAAATCCTTAAAACATTTAATACCCGGAAATTACAATATTTTTGCTACATCATGAGTATCTAGAGATGTGCCAGATCCTGTATCTCATCATTCAAGGAAAAATTGCAAGCAGTAGAGGTTCTGGGAGACGAAGGTCATCCTGGCTAAAAAATTAGCAATGTTCCGGGAAATCCACGGTCCAACTATTTCTAGCTGATGCTAGCAAAATTATGATTATGGAAAATCTATATACTCGTAGATAGAGTGGAGAATGAATAAATTTGGAGTGAAAGTAATGCTGGCTTTAGCTTAGTTATAGAATAAAGAAAGGGTCGCTGAGATGGTTTGGTCATGTGGAACATATGAGATAGGATGGGATGGTGAAGAAAATATATTAGATGAGCGTGAAGGAATCAGGGACAGAACATCCGCAATAGACCTCTAGCATGATAAACTAAAAAAATGTTTCAAATTTAACAACCGAAGAGAGTGCGTGAGATGTTTGAAAGTGGACGAGGCAAAGTGGTGTCTCCTCTCTGTCCTGCGGATACATTCTCTAATTATATTTTTGACTGTTCAGAGTCTTAATTTTTTAGCATTTTTTATTACTATTCTCGTTCAATTTGAGAAATGAATATTTTTCATAATCGATTCACTCCAGTCACTACTATCAAGATTAAGTGCCTGACACAAACGATGTAGGGTAAGGCCAATACTGGACATAATACAAATTTCTACAAAATAATTTGGGAGGAATAAAGTGTTTTATGTTGATACAGGCTTTTTGTAAAAATGATTACCGCACAGGTTAACGGCAGAATTCAGTAAAAATCTAGGTTTAATTGTCTATAAAATGCTGAAAATTATCATCCATAAACAGCAGATTGACTTTAAATATACAACATTGAAAATCGTGTTTAATCCAACAAGGTCGAAAAGTGTGTGTAATCACGCATATGGTTCTGATACGTACATATGCTAATGGTATTTAAAGGATTCAAATTCATTGCAGACGACTTCTGACACAATTTATTTTTATAAACTTTATTGTTTGTTTGTTGCTACCTTTAATTCTTGGCAAATTGTAAAAATTTTAACATATTTTCATCTTTTGTTGAGTCTAGTTTCACTAGCGTGATTACAAGGGACCCACATTGTGAAATAAAAACATTAATGGTAAATAATAATATTTATTGTGGCAGTGCAATATACAAATTTATTCAGGGTTACATAATGGCACAGGCGGAATTCTTAATTAGCTAATTCTGGAAAAATACCCTACCAACGCATATTATGAGCCTAGTACTAATTTAACTAAAAGTATATTTATTTAAAACATGCAGTGATTCAAAACTGGCAACATTAAAACAAATCAAATTTAATAAAATAATAGGTTCTAATTGATCGGGCTTTTATTTGTACAGAAATAGTATCAAAATATTATAAAATGTAAATCATATTCATAATAATTGAGCGATTTATTTTATATTGCTATTTATTTGACTGCAGTTCAGATTCATAATTTTTTCTGACTTAGTTTTTCAACACAATAAAACAGGGAACCAATTTACAACGAAGAGTAGATAAACAGAAATAATACATTTCTGCCTTGCATATTTCGCTTCTTTCGTATACATGCACTGTGACATGACTTCATTAATCTTAAAGGACATATTCCCTTTTCACTGTGATTATTTTTTAAAAACAGGGCACTCGTATATTCATACAACGTTTCACTTAAATTATATGAGTACAATCGTAGATATTACTTTTCAGACTATTTTGATACCATATGACATTATGTTAACTAGAATGACATTTTCACGTTTATTAAGTTGTCATCTGTCATAAAACTACATATATTAATTTCTAAGCAAAGTGAACACACATAAAATGACTGCGAAAACTAAAGACATATTTTTTTCAATAAACTTAAAATACAAGCTGTCCAAATAGCTTTCAAATTGCACATTAACTTAAGAATATAAAAGAAATACATATTTGTATAAGTAAAATATATTTTGTATTATATATGATTAAAAATTATGGTAAACTTAACAAAAAAATATAGGGTGAATATGCGGTCTAACAATATCAAGTTATGGCAAGGTATAACTCGTAATGTACGAGTGATTCAATCACAATCTTCACGATTTTTGATGAAATTCAAACGTGGAAATATTTCTCGAGATGAATATAATATTATATCATTATATATATATGTATAGATATAATATTATATTATTATAAAGAGTCTCTTGAATGACTATTCTTATTGATTTACCGCTATTATGGCAATAAATATTAAGTAACCATTTCAGGCCAGCGTCGTGTATATAGGACAGAGCGCCTTCTGAATGCACTACTTAGGTACGGAAAGGGTTTTAAGGATTTTTTTAGTTCTCAAGCAAGGAATTGGAAATCCCAACACAAGTGCATGTGTACTCTCTGGTTTTAATTTTCATTGAATATTTCTGAAAGATGTCTGTATCTAATTTATATCCATAATTAAAATCACAATAAGTTCGATTAGATTGAAATTATATTGAGAATATTTTTATTTAAATTCTATCTGTTCTAGTACAAGAATAAGTGATTAATAAAAACAGTTGTTAATATTAAGTTAATTTTAGAAAGTACAATATGATATTATATAACCACTCTAATTAGTTCTTCATCATTGACAGAATAAAAACAATTTTTGGTTAATTCTAGATAATTTCACAGCTTCTTTTCAAAATTTGTACAGAATATTGCAAATTAATGACTACAGTTAAACCTCGTTAATTCGAAATTTAAGGAACCCAAAAGAAAACATTTTGAATTATGCGGAACCCTGTTAATTTGAAATTCAAGGTATAAAAAAAAAAAAAAAATTGCAATACAATTGCGAAATTCGCCAAAAATGGTAAAACTCGTGAAAAAAATCATTAATTTAGTGAAAAACGTCTGTATTCTTATATATTTCAAGAAATCATTTTGAAAACGCAATATTTGTTGTTCTCACTTGCGAAAAAATCGAAATACTTATTCAATTTCTTAAAATTAAAAAAAAATTCGAATTTTGTAAACTAAAATATATTGATTTACGCCGCAAGGGACTAAAAATTACTTTGAAAAATCAAAAATCGCGATGCGATTGCAAAATTCGCCAAAAACTGTAAAATTCATGAAAAAAACTATTAATTTTGTGAAAAACATCTGCATTTCTGCATATTTAAAGAAATCATTTCGAAAATGCTATATTTATTATGCCTATACAAAGATCGCCACATACCGAAATTGACATATCTGTTGTTCTCACATGCGAAAAAAATCAAAATATTTTATAAAATTTTGTCAAATTTCAAAAAAAAATTGAACTATGTGTAACTGTGTATTGATTTATGGCGCAAGGGACTAAAAATGATTTCGAATTAAGAATTCCGGGGTTTTCGAATTATCGGGGTTAATGTTCTACGAAATTAGCATTTTTGGACTTGTGGGTTTTAAAAATTTCGAATTATGGCGAACTTCGAATTATCAGGGTTCGAATTCAAGGGGTTTTAATGTGTATATAAATATTGATTCATAAAATATTTAAATTGTTAAGTAGTTCAGTCATGGACAGCATTTTTAACACCAAATACAGACTTCTTCAAAATCAACAAATTTATATATATATATATATATTAGTGTACAGAAGAGCAGTGAAAGATATAATATCTGATGAGATATAATTTGTTTATTATTTAATTGAGCCATGATTGTTCTGTTAAGCTTTCATCTAATTTCTTGTAGAAGACACATTAAATTCAAACTAAAAAATTCTCATTCAGCAGACAGCCTGAGATATAGACGATCTACCCTAGATAATAAATAAATGTTATCTGGATTTTTAAAATTACTCCGGTGTACAACTGAATACTTATATTCCACGTTATGTTTGATCGTGAGAGACATCTGTTAGATCTGATATGAATCTGCCATGCGTTATGTTATCACTTTTTATGAACATTTACCAGAGGTACAAATATTCTATCTGTAGCAAGAGTTACAATATTTCTGCATGTACATTAGTGAAAAGGCCCATGGTTCCGTTAAAAATATTAAACTACTCGTTTAATCAGTACAAGTGTTTTCAATTCTCCCAGGGCCACCTTTTAAAAAATAATCAGTCAAAAAATCACAAAAGTTCATGGTTTGCTTTTGTATGGACAGAAGGAAAATGCATTCTTGTGTGATAAGGCATTGCTCATTGCTGATATATAATATGTAAAATGTAGTGTGAAAAAATAATGATGTTGCCACATAAAAAAAGAGGATATATTCTAAGTAATTCTAAATAATATTTGTATATTAATTCTTTCTATTGTCAATATTTTTAAATAAATGAACCAACAATATAACTCTTACTGTGTGCTATTCTGAAAATAGCAATATTGAGATGTCAGATCTTTATCCGAATCTTGACAGGTATGTAT
The DNA here is from genome assembly GCA_016648135.1 of Agrypnia vestita. Taxonomy (NCBI): domain Eukaryota; kingdom Metazoa; phylum Arthropoda; class Insecta; order Trichoptera; family Phryganeidae; genus Agrypnia; species Agrypnia vestita. Next base: position 25,285 of record JADDOH010007412.1, read on the forward strand.
GACATTGTATTGCCGCCAATTTCGATGTTTTAAGTTTGACATGTTTGAAATTAATGAATTTAATTAATCAGAAAGCTCTAATGCATAAATAAACCTTAAGTTATTCACAATTACGAATAATGAACTTTCTAAATGATCGAATTCATTAATTTCAAACCTGTCAAACATAAAACGTCAAAAAAACGGCGTCATAATGTTATATAATAACTGTCAAGATACGGGAAATAGCAATATTGCTTAGTTCAGAATACGGATGACTGGATTTTTTAAAGCTGCCAAAATAAAGGAGTATATTTTGTTCAAAATAAAATTATGCGCATGCGCAAATCATCTTCCATTTTCCCCTGCCTATTCTCTCTCAGTAGATCACTATTATTCTGAGTAATTCGTACATTGCGAGTTCATAATGTAACATATATAATATTGCAACAGTGGTTCACTTACTAAACTAAAATTGTATTCTAGGATGGGTTAGAGGACACATTTGATGTTTGCTGAAGTTTAATACTTAGAGGAGCTGGTTTGATGAGAAGGTAGTTTTGTTAAGTCTATTAACAATTTGGCAAATAAAAGTATTTAAAAAATTTTCAGGTTTTCACGGCCCTTCAAAATCTCCGATCTTTCTGGCCAATGTCATACTTCAATGTTGATGATGTACCCTTGCAATGGAATTCGAAACGATACCCGGAGAAGTCGCAGGCACACGGCAGAATATTCCATAAAATAATATTATTTTTATTGCACTTTGGTTGGAGTCAAATATGTACAAATTACATGATTTATTTGCGAAATAGGAGTAAATTTTTTTACTGTTTTTTGATTGGATTGTTTATTAAAAAATATAAATATGTAGTTTGTAATAATCCTCGACAAATACACAAAATTTCACCAAATTTTATAGTCAATTTGGGTGCAGATGGAACAACACAAACATAATTAACTTCTTGTTTTATATAAAGTAAATATTAACAATTTTGACTGCACAAAATACTTCTATTCAGTGTTTAGAATCTACAGTACATTTAGGGAAAATTCACAACACAATCTAATTTAAGACAATTGTTAAGATATATTGTCAGAATTTCACACACCATACGCACATTTTACAGAATACAAATATGGTACATAATAACATATTGCATTAGTTTATTTGTAATAATAAAGATCACTTTTCATTCCTTCCTGCTAAATTGCTTAATTTCTTTTCAGATTTCAGAGCTTTTCTGGAGGGCATTCTAAGAAAAGAAACAATATTTCTTGTTACCTGTACTTTGTCTTGAAGTTATAGAGCTCCATCATATTTATTTTGAGAAAACTGTGATGTACGTAATGATGGCAGGCGAGAAAGTATCATAACAACAGTCTTAATTTTGAACATACTACATTGTCCCTCGCCTTTCACTAAACTAGGAGAGAGTCTATGTAGTGTATGTACCCTAACAAATTTGAAGACAGCACAAGGATCCCTTAAACGCCGGTGGCTGTCTTGGGGGTAGTTAATTAGATATTTTGAGCTCTTCGAGTTCCTTCTCTTCGTCTACCTCGTCATCTTCATCATCGGATCCGTGGACAGATGCGGCTGGTGTTGTTGCTCCTGAAAAATTTCACATCACATTTTATTATTCGATTTTTAACAGCAGTTAAAATTGACGGTAACTTATAAATTACATTTGTTTATATTGGAGGTTTTAATACGAGAAGATTGAATGCAGTTAATATAATGAAACATTGATAATGTAGTACATTATGAAATTGTATTTTCTGTAAAAAAAATGTAATTAAATACATATGAGGTATATTACAAACACCCGGGAGTTTGTATCATATATGTAATAAATTTAGCATTAAAAAAAATGGGTTACTCATAATTATTAAATTTTGCCTATAATTAAATAAATATAAATAAGTACGAATAAAAATGAAAACACCCAATCGAAAAGATAAATATAAACACATACATGATGTGTGGTCTAATCAAAACAACTTGAACATCATCAATGAGGGTGTTGCACTGAATTCACGCTAGAGCTGGTAACATGACATGTTCACATATTTATGAGATCAAGTTTTAATGGTTCAATTATAACTATTAGAGCTAATTAAGTAACTACAACGCGAAATAAGTTAGCACATTCTATTCAAATTATACTCTCAGCTACGAACAAAGATTTTACAATTTGAATAAATAACTTTACCCATTGAAAGTTTAGTCACAATTCTACGTAATCCTAATTTCAAACGAAAAAACCCAGATCCGGGCCTGTGATGAATGACTTACAGTAAAACTCCATTAATTCTAAAATAGAAGTATACAATTTGAAATTTTTTAAACTCTTCCAGACCCAAATTGTCATTTGTAATTTGAAATTTTTTTTCAATAAATTTTTATGTCCCATAATTAACACACGAGATGTAATGTTTCTTGCAAAGAGGGAGTTTTTTTAGTGAATTTAAATACGGTACGATCTAGAATTATGACTAATGTGTGAATTACAATTAATATTCTACAACTACGTGATAAGCAGTTACAAAAACATCTACAATTTTTAAGCATACAAACATATATATTAATTTCTTTTGCTGAAAGGTTCCAATGAATCTCAAACAAAAAAAACTGACTATTCTTTCCAAAAAAGCCATCGAGAATCTGAAATAAATATTTATACAAAAACACTACAATATGTCTAAACGTTGTCAGTAAAATATTAAAATTTTGAAAACATGTCATTTTATAAACAACAAATTAAGTAGATTTCCTAACAAATTGTCATTAAATATGTACTTAATATTAATAATTTTACACGGAAATGTTGTAAATAGTTAATTTTATTTTTTACGAAAACCTTAATTGAAAAAGAAATGTAAAGTATGCAATAAAAGGATAACTTAGTTTCAAATGTGGACAGTGAATCATAAGTTCCCCCATTTCCCTAAGATGACTTTATGACAAATGCAGGATAAACAACATCAACCGCTATTCAAAAACAATTTTTTTTAACGGAACAATGTTCAATATTTTAACAAGAAAATATGTTTTTCAGAGCTTTCCCCAGTAAAATTTATTACAAAAAATTGTACTGTCAGAAAATTTTGTATTATTTTTACATTCACTTCAGCCATGCATGTTTTATATATTCATCATTATTTCAAAAAGACATTTCCCAACACCCAGAATCAAACCAGCACTTCTACACTATCTGACATGGCGTCAGTTCTGATGGTCACCAGTTATCCTCTAATGAAACAGCGCACATCATATCCCAACAAAGAAATTTATTTTAACAGAGAATATGTTTTTTTTTTAGGTTTCCTGAGTCACAAAACTGCTCGACATTTTACAGTATCACTGTCACAAATAAAGGCTTAAGTCATGGCTAGATATTAAAAAAAACTGACATCCGGGAATTCAAACCAGCGCCTCTTGAGGAAAGTTTGGCGCTATAGCTTTCTATGCTGCGATTCATAATATCAAATGTGTTGTGTAATCTAATTTATAATTAATTTACAACAGCATACGTGGGGCGAGGCGAACCAGAAAAACATATTCTACATACGGGAGGTAAAATATGTGCCTGAGACAGAAAAACATTTTGGTAAAATTTCAATCAAGGTGCTTAATTCAGTGTAATGTAAGCGAAATCAAGTTTTGTGCGGACAACGCCTGCTGACCATTGTATACTACAATACAGAATAACATCAAACAGCTGTAAAAATCTGCAGAAAACACCAGAAGCATTTGTACTCAATATTGTGAATTCCAAATCCCTAGACAACAGAGAATGCGGAATAGTCTACCATTGCAGTAGTTTCGTTACAGGATCCCCTCTTCCGTTGCGCTCCCAGCCTCACCTGCGCCTCCGACCGCGCCCCCCAGTCTTGCGATGAGACCGTCGATCTGTTCATAAATGGTCTCGCTTAGACTCTCCAACATTCCACCACCACCACGGACGTTTGTGTCTTCTTTAGTTTCTCCCAGTTCTTTTGTTGAACTGTCGCACGCCTCCATTTCTTTTTTTAAATTGTCAACCCCTTCGATACTAGCAACTGTTGTGTTTTCAGGATGTTTCAAATCATACCAGATATTGCTCTGATCGTCTATGCTAACAAAGCTTTCAGTTTGTACACTCTTATTCATAACCGTATCTTCAACGGCATTTCTCTTTGTGAAATCAATTTCTATTCCCCCATCATCACCCGTATCGACAATATTCATTGTCTCGTTAATATATTTAGTTTTGATTTCTTGGACGAAATAGACCTCAACATTATTTTGTTCGCTCATGTTACCGTCATTTTCATCTATATTTGGAGTACTGTCTGTAGGTTCATCACTATCGATGTTCTTTTCGATGCTCTCCGCGTCGACGGCCACCTCTGTTGATTGCGTCATTTCTTTTTCATCGCTATGGCTACCGTTTGTAAGCAATGAAACTGCCCAGCAAAAGAAATTGAGATATAGCATGAAATGCAATCAATTTAAGATTTAAAGCACAAAAATTACAGAAAGATTTTGAATTGTAAAATTTTAAAGCAATCGTGGCATTGAAAATCCAGATATTGAAATCAATTGCATTTCACAGATAATTAAACACAGATACGGATATAACCTAAGAGAATACAAGAAGAAATGGAACTAAAAGAAAAGAGTCGGTCGGATAGAATACCAGATTCATTATACTAACCAAGCCTTATTAATTAAACACACTCACATCATAACCTCAATTATTTTGTAAACTTCATCACAATTTTAGTAATTACCTAATACGTAATTCTGAACTTAAATATCTAACCATGCAGTTAAACCGCAGATTCAAATTATTTGTTCAAGTATTTAATTCTTTGCCTAATCTTCATTTAAAACTTTTCATTAACTCCCATCATATAAAATATCAGTGCTTATAGGTGAGTCACTTGCGTTACCACACCGATGATTCTAGAGCATGCAGCAAGCAATATAAGTTGAATTAAATTATTTGAATAAACAACACAAAATTTCAGTACACCTTGTACAGAAATACATATACACAACAAAGAGACATCTAGGAATGCCTAAAAGGATTCAAGTCTAACACTTTAAATATTTGGCTTACCGCTCATCATTGACTTACTGCGTCGGCCATCTTTAGTTTTATATATTGCAGCATAAATATTGTCGACAAGGGTTAGTTGAGAATATTCACAAAAACATTGATTTAATGATGTTATGTATTAGTTTCTCTAGATATATGTACATACATTGTTAAGACTTCAGCAAATATTTTTATTAAGCACCAAATTCACGATAAAAAACTAGATGCAAGACTTCAGCAAATATTTTTATGAAGCACCAAATTCACGATTTCACAATAAAAAACTAGATGCAATAATAAATAATGACAAGCCCATTTCATTTCATTTAAATAAACAGTAATGTTAAAAAAAAATCTTTCATCTTACTATATAACCTCGAAGCAATTTGATATGTCATCTGCCCCATATTTCACATCCTAAAGCCATGTATTCACTAGGGGACAAATAGCGCAGCATTCCGCGCGGCATGTCGCATGAACATCTACGTTGATGTTTCGAGGACAACAACGCGGTCATTTGACGTGTACACACCGGGACTCACATATCTTGTCGCGGAAATGTCACCCGATGAGGTAATGATGACAGCTGCGGTATCTATTTACACTTCGTCATTTAGCGAAAACGGGGTTCTGCGCAATTCGAAATGTTTTTTTGGGTCGCAATTTCAAATTAACGAGGTTTTACTGTAGTAAATTGAATATTATTAAAAACAAGGTCCTTTTTGTAAATAATTATTGTTTTCCACATGTTGCGGAAATGTCGCCCTTTGAGGTTATGATGACAGCTGCGTATTCATTTATGTTAACGAGTTTATCCAAACGTAAGAGGAGAAAAAGATGGTGGATGCGAAATTATTTACCACAAAGAGAAAGAAGGACGGATATTCCATGCGATCTTCGATCGATACAGCTCGATGAGTTCAAGAACGATTTCGTTTTCACACATTGTCATCTTGACAGATACAGCGCATGCATATTAACTTGTAAACATACCACGTGGTACTGACGCTCCGCGTAATGTCGCAGTGAGCTCGCTCGGGTACCGTGCGCATGGCAATGTTGCCACGGCACGTAATGATGCCGCACTATGTTGTGCGCGATGTCGCGGAACAGTGCACGACGTTGCAATGCCGCACGTGTTATTGAGGGACAATTTGTCCTCTAGTGATTACATGGCTTTAGTATAGACACAAGAAAGGACAAAAGGGAATAAAAAGGTTTCAATATTTCAGATATAGTCAGTGTCATGGAACCGTAAGCAACACATGCATTAGTTTATTCGGCATGACTTAATATTTATTATATCTTAAAAGTCCTTGTACATTATCACGACATTTGAGTGGCAACGCGTACCAGTGACCTTACAATAGCCTAAATACAAAATTCACACTTACTGAATTTAGAATTTCGATGTCTCAGTGTCGAATTTAGACTCGTTCATACTCAATTTTTTGATGGCTGGTGTTTCAAAGAGGGACCGAAATGCTACATTTTATTATTGCTCATTAAAAACATTATGACTCATCAAACTATCTAATACTTTAAAACTGCATGCATAAAATCAGATACAAATACTCAGAATATCAAAAAAATACTACACATGACATATGAACTATCTAGTTCCAAATTGATTATAGCAAAAATTAGGATTTTAATGTCATTTACTTATGTTTGTTAACAGTTAATGATTATTTCTTCAAAGTGATGGAAATGCTTTGGGTTGGATATTGGAACTGAACAATTACATTTTGAATAAGCCCTAGTTGGATCACCTTGTAAAGATGTTAAAATTCACATAAACAAATGAAATAACTAAAATAACATATCGCTACATATAAGTACTTACGCGAGTGTGAAGGGCTAGGGGGCTCGGACAAGGGACGAGGATATGAGAACCTTCCTCCTGTTTCCGACTCCACCTCGTCCACATAGTCAGGGTAGACGGCGCGTAAAGCACGCACGCGCGCTTGCCTATAGAACTGAGGGAGTACACAAGCCGTGTTAAAATTGGTATAGAAATTCTGGAAGTCAATAGATGTACAAATAGATAGCAGGTCGGAGACAATTTCCATTTATAAAAAGTATTTATTATAATAAATTGAGATTTATAAAAAGTATCTGTAAACTCGGACATCTACCGATACATATAAAATACCCGTCTCCATAATACAAAAAAAATATGTTTTACACTTTTTAGAACAAAAATCTGGATGTTCATTTTGTATGCAAAGCTAAACTAAACAAACAGTTCTACTGTAAAATTGCTTTTTCGTCGATGTCTTAGTTTACGTAGAGAAATTTATTATAATTAAAATTTTTTAAATATATTAAATTTCGAAATTGTAAACAAAATATCCAACATACGTTAATTGTTTGATTTATTTATACAGCATCATATTTCTATTTAACCCTTAACCACCTAGCATATATTTTTGTTACACAACCACCTGTCACAACCACCATGTCTGTGGGACTCCCGAATAAAATAATTCACAATGGTAAAATTTAGTAAAGAATGGTTCTGTTTTTAATTGAAATTCTATTGAGGAACATATTAAACTCTTAATTAGAAAATAAAACACATGAAACTCAGTATTTTTTTTTTCTTTTAATCATAAATAATTGTCAATACCTCTTATTTCAGGCTTACAAACTAATATATTTGAAAAGTGAGATCCACAAAAATTATCATGTAGAATAGGAACTTCTTACAACTTTTTTTTAGTGTTGAATAATTAACAAACGTAGAAAAAAATTAATATTCTCCATAAAATCACAAATTAAATAAAATTGCAGGCTCTAAATTTATAGTTTTTCACGTCAGCGAAAACACCGCTTGTTTGAGCATTCAAGGCAAATTGGTGCTTTACATTCGAAACACAGGTATTGTGTATTGCGTTTCTTTGTGTATTTGCAAGTTAAACAGTTTTTACGAACCGCCAACCTTTCTTCAGCACTGCTGCTACATGGAACTGCTGATGAAGTGGTTAAGTTTCTGTGGAGGATACGTTGAATTTCACATTATTACAATTTCACACGTTGCAATTTCACATTGCTTTCGTCATTAAAAAATGCTGCTAAATATCCAGTGAACAAGACAAAGAATTAAATTCACTCTGATATGCTGTTTTTTTATCTTCTCTTCCCTGCACTACATTATGCTGCAAAGTTCTCAATCGTAAAAACGGTGAGGCAGATGACCAACGAAAGTAATTCCTTTCAAAATAATTCTTCTTCCACGGTCTCCACTGAATTTCAGATCCTCATCTTCAGATGAAAACTCTTCGTTTCCACGTAAAATTGAAGACAAATGATGTTGGGATGGAGAATTTTCTTTAACACCTAGTACAGTTGGCTCTTCGTATACGCAATCAAATGCACAACTATACATGATCTAGCCCAACATGATTTTGACAGATCTTGTTCCAAACACCGCTCGATATTATTATCACTAAGAGCCATTTTAAAGGAAAACCATAAAAAACACGATTAAAAAAAAATTACGTAACCACCTACCATAGGTCTCTCAGACCCCCTGCGATAGTTTTTTACTCACCTGAAGCAAACGCACGCACGTACGAGCGCTTGCGCGGCACTTAGGGGCGCGGGAAAAAGGTACAGGAACTAACAAGTTCGTACGAAACTTGGGCACAAAAATATTCACGATTATCAATTCAACGGGGTCTGTGTGACGTATATCTACCATACGTCTCACAGACCCCGTCAAATTGATAATCATCAATATTTTTGTGCCCAAGTTTCGTACTAACTTGTTAGTTCCTGTACCTTTTCCCCGCGCCCCTAAGTGCCGCGCAAGCGCTCGTACGTGCGTGCGTTTGCTTCAGGTGAGTAAAAAACTATCGCAGGGGGTCTGAGAGACCTATGGTAGGTGGTTACGTAATTTTTTTTTAATCGTGTTTTTTATGGTTTTTGTTTAAAATGGCTCTTAGTGACAATAATATCGAGCGGTGTTTGGAATAAGATCTGTCAAGATCATGTTGGGCTAGATCATGTATTGGAAGAAAGTTGTGCATTTGATTGCGTATACGAAGAGCCAACTGTACTAGGTGTTAAAGAAAATTCTCCATCCCAACATCATTTGTCTTCAATTTTACGTGGAAATGAAGAGTTTTCATCTGAAGATGAGGATCTGAAATTCAGTGGAGACCGTGGAAGAAGAATTATTTTGAAAGGAATTACTTTCGTTGGTCATCTGCCTCACCGTTTTTACGATTGAGAACTTTGCAGCATAATGTAGTGCAGGGAAGAGAAGATAAAAAAACAGCATATCAGAGTGAGTTTAATTCTTTGTCTTGTTCACTGGATATTTAGCAGCATTTTTTAATGACGAAAGCAATGTGAAATTGCAACGTGTGAAATTGTAATAATGTGAAATTCAACGTATCCTCCACAGAAACGTAACCACTTCATCAGCAGTTCCATGTAGCAGCAGTGCTGAAGAAAGGTTGGCGGTTCGTAAAAACTGTTTAACTTGCAAATACACAAAGAAACGCAATACACAATACCTGTGTTTCGAATGTAAAGCACCAATTTGCCTTGAATGCTCAAACAAGCGGTGTTTTCGCTGACGTGAAAAACTATAAATTTAGAGCCTGCAATTTTATTTAATTTGTGATTTTATGGAGAATATTAATTTTTTTCTACGTTTGTTAATTATTCAACACTAAAAAAAAAGTTGTAAGAAGTTCCTATTCTACATGATAATTTTTGTGGATCTCATTTTTGATATATATTAGTTTGTAAGCCTGAAATAAGAGGTATTGACAATTATTTATGATTAAAAGAAAAATAATGCTGATTTTCATGTGCCTTCTTTTTTAATTAAGAGTTTAATATGTTCCTCAATAGAATATTAATTAAAAACAAAACCATTCTTTACGAAATTTTACCATTGTGAATTATTTTATTTGGGAGTCCCACAGACGTATGACAGGTGGTTGTGTAACAAAAATATATGCTAGGTGGTTAAGGGTTAATAATTAAAATTTACCACTGGCAAATTTTTGTTCAAAAAGCACAACATTTCTTTTATCCGTTTGTACATTCCCAGCGGTCGAAAATAAATATCATTCATGTTATTAGATTTAATTAGAAAATATTTTATAAGAATTAATACTTTTACACACAACGGAAATAAAATGGAACGAACGATACGTATTACAAAACAAAAACTACATGAAAGAGCATCTAACCTTATTAATAACCCAACGAAACTAGATGAAAGAACTCATGTTATGCTGTGAAACAAGCAACAATTGACAACTTGAGAACTCAACAAATCCATTCATTCAATGTTAGGGGAATCCTCGACAATAGAGTGCGTAGGTGTGTTCGGATACACGGTGCACAGCCAAACCGTAATTTGCATTGTGTTCAGTTAATAGTTTGCTTTGAATATTCGTGATGATATTCGGCGAATACAAATATTCGGTAAATATCTACTATTCGGCAAATACAAATATTCGTATTCGTTGCATCACTAGTTTTTATTATTTTATTTGAGTTGTACATTAGATTGGATGAATTTTTCATAATTGTTATAATTTATTGTAATGATAGTTCAATTTTGAGCGAAAAATAAGTCAGAAATATTGAAAAAAAATGCAAACTTTGATATTGCATATCTCCATAACTATTAATATTAATCAGGTCTTGGTTGCTTGAACATTTTCGACTCACTATCAAGGCAGGAATCCACCTGTAAAGATTTGCTACTACCTCTGAGACACCCTGTATATATTACGATGATTAGTTTATCTGAAAGTTTGATATACTTACAATGCCAAGATTTCTCCAATCCATCAGATCAGACAATCGTTCAGTCCTATTCCTTTGAATAATCCTCTGGCGACGATTTAATCTAAAGAAAAGTGAAAAAAATATTATAACATGTGTAAAAACCTGTTAATAGGAATCCCGATAATTCAAATTATTTAAACAAGTTCGATAATGTCAATTTTATAGTAGATTAATCATTTATAACCAACTGTAGACAATTCAAAAACCATGGTGATATCAAGAAACCCAAAAAAACATTTTGAATTATACAGAACCCCATTAATTCAAAATTAAAGGTACAAAAAAAAGTGATATGTTTGCGAAATTCGCAAAATATGGGACAACTCAAAAATTCATTAATTTTGAACCCGATTTTGACATATTTGTTGTTATCACTTGCGGAAAAAATCGATTTACGTTTTCCATTTTGTCAAATTTCTAAAAAAATTAAAGTTCAATAAATTACCGAGGTTCTACAACGAAATTAACATTTTGGGGGTTGTGGATTTGAAAAATTTCGAATTATGGCAAATTTCGAATTATCGGGGATTTAGCGTAATTTGTAACTCGCTTACTTTACAGTGTGGATGTTTTAAATTGTAGCCCGAAAGACTTCCAGTAATAAGTAATCAAATAAAATATAATTAACAATTTTAAATCAATAGCCAAGTTGTTAATTTTTGATGATCCCACATTATATTGCGGTTAGGTATGTCATGGAATCTCACCTTGCGAAGTCGTACATATACTGAGCCAATTGCTGTACTGAGTTTTCCAATGAGATATATCGTCGGTCCACGACGTAGATACCGTAAGACATGGGGTCTGCTATGTGGTCTTGCATGAAGCAGCCAAAACCTGAAACGAGAGCATAAATATACTGAAATTGCCTGGAAATATCATGTCATTTGAATGAACACTGAATTTTGTTTTTGTAAAATTAATGTTAAAAAATGACCAAATAAAATTGCATTCCAATATCCCAAATGGCTAGATGTGTTAAGGTTAAGAGGTTACTAGCACAATATAGGGGCTATTCTCATTGGTTTGCAGTATCCGGTATTCAAAAAATAAACCAGAAATATTGAAAAAAGATGTCGCTTGTTTCCATAACTGTTGACATTAAAAAAGAAATTCTATTCAAAATTGAATAAAGAAGATTCTCCCAAAGTTTTTGCTGCTAGCTATGAGCTACAAATTAAAGAAATTAATTAAAATTAATTAAAAAAAACAAATTAAAGCTGTATATTAAAGAACATTTTCCAAGTGCGTATATTCAAAATTTACAAATTAGTTACCTATTTTTATTTATTACTACAGTGAAACCCCGTTAATTCGAATATCGCCATAATTTGAAATTTTTCAAACTCACAAGTCCCAAAATACTAATTTCATTAACCCCGATAATTCGAAAACCCCGGTAATTCGTAATTCGTAATAATTTTTAACTTTTTGCGCCGTAAATCAATACGTTTTGGTTTACATAATTTGATATTTTTTTAATTTGACGAAATTGAAAAAATATATTTCGATTTTTTTCGCATGTGAAAACAACAGATATGTCACTTTCGGATACTTTAGTAAAAAGAAATATGGCGGTCTTTGTATTAGCATAATGAATATTGCATTTTCGAAATGATTTCTTGAAAAAGGCAAAAATGCAGGCGTTTTTCACAAAATTAATGTTTTTGTTCAGGAGTTTTACGATTATTGGCGAATTCCGCAATTGTATTGCGATTTTTTTTTTGTACCTTGAATTTCGAATTAACAGGGTTCCGCATAATTCGAAATGTTTTTTGGGTCCCTTGAATTTCGAATTAACGTGGTTTTACTTTTAGTTTAACTGTTATCTACAAAGTGTATTAAAATGTACTATTTGTGTAGTTAAAATTCGGTATGTATAAAAAGTTTGGATTTAAATATGTAGACTATAATTGTAGATATGTAACAGTGAATTAGTAAAAAAGTTGATTTAATGATTAATAGACATATTTAAATTAAAACAGAAATTTTGTCTTTAAAATCCATTATGTAAATTAAAATCTGCAAAATTGGGGTTACTGCTTTATACTAAACTTGTAAATAAAAGATTTACATTACCCAAATAAATACAGTAGAACCTCATTAATTCGAAATTCAAAGTAAAAAAAATCGCAATGCGATTGTGAAATTTGCCAAAAATCGTAAAACTTGCCAACAAAGAAAACATTTATTTTGTGAAAAATGTCTGTATTTTTGCATTTTTCAAGAAATCATTTTGAAAGTGCAATTTTTATTATGCTAATGCAAATATCGCGACATTTCTATTTCCTGAGTATACGATTTTTGTTGTTGTTCTCACATGCAAAAAAATCAAAATATCTTTTTCAGTTTCGTCAAATTTAATTTTTTTTTTAATTATGTGACCTAAAATGTATTTGATTTCTGGCGCGCGGGGCAAAAAATTATATTGAATTACGAATTACCGGGGTTTTCAAATTACCGGGGTTAATCTTCTATGAAATTAACATTTTGGGACATGTGGGTTTTAAAAATGTTGAAATATGACGAATTTTGGTTTATCGGGAAAGACTGGAAAAATCTAACAGTGTTTTTGTTTACCTGACAGGTTGGTGGTGATGCTTGGTATTCCCATGACTGTGCACTCGGCCGGTGTGTAGCCCCACGGCTCGTAGTACGAGGGGAACACTCCGAGATGGCAACCACGGACAAACTCTTCATATTCCAAACCCAGAAGAGGGTTGGTGGATGATAAGAACTCGGGATGGAAGATTACCTAGGGAGAAAGTATATACGTATGTGTAAGTATACTGTACCAATCGCTTAAAAAAAATCTGTAACATATATTTGAAAACCCATGTTTCGCTTGCTGCCGAAATTTAGTTCTGTAAAAAGTGTAGGCAGTGGAGTCAGAATTTGATTGGAGCCGGAGTCACCAGGAATGGACAGTCTGACTAGTTTAACAATTTATTTTATATATTAACCCCGCCTTATGCCCACAGATGTAGGTGATATGTGCAAACAATAGCCATCATAAAAAAGTGTTTCATCTGCCACGAGCAAGAACGTCCTCGACATTGTTTTTCTAACCAGTTTTTATCGAGCGGTCTAGTTAAGGAGAAAGTGAATATCTTTTACATAAGACTAAAAAACAATAGTGTAATTCACTGAAAAATTAAACTAATGAAATATAAAAGTATATAATTCATCACAACATATCAGCCCTGATGATGTACCAATGCAATGAGATCCGAGACGTAGGCAAGAGAGAGGTCAAATATACATAGCAGAGTATCCTAGAAAACTACATGCAGAAGATTCTGAACAGCCATGAAAACCTGAGAACATTTTTATATAATCCTGTACTCATTATGTATGTTCTTAAATAAATAAAAGAAAGTCTCTTTGTGTTTATCCTGAAATATTCATTAGTTTCTTGGAATACATTGCGTAAAATTTTCTAAATTATTTTGTTTTTAAATATTTGTTTATTTGGTGGTTGAAAAATATATTCTTTAGCAGTATTTATATCTTCAGATGTTTTTGAATTACGTTTTGGGTGGTTATAATTTTTTTATTGAGTTTTGATCGTATATTTTCGAGACTATAATGACAATTATACATAAGTGTCTTTATTTGGTTTTAGTTAACTGTATGTTCCATAAAGATGCAAAAATACCACATTTTTTGGTGTTGCTTTGTGAAGTAGTTGAACAATCATTACAGTAACTTAAATTATGATAAATTCATTTGTTTTAATACAACTCAAATAAAATGACAAAAACCTTGTAAAAAAAAACTTACCCATAAAAACCAAGTTTTTATTAAACTCCCTTTCTCATTTATCAGGTTTCGTGCCTGTTGCACGCGTCGGGGTCATTACTCTTTGTAATGATTCCAATTTGAAAAAAACATTAAAATTTCGATAAATCCAAAATTACACTATAATTGATAATTTTTTTAAACGAAAATTCGTTAGACCATTTTTATCGTGGCAACGAGTTTGCCTACAAAGTTTCAGCTTGATTGGATCACGGGAAAAGGGTTAAAAATCGATCCAAAGTTTTTCTGGCAGACAACAAATCGCAGACGCTACGAGTTAAAAGAAAGGGAGTAAAAAAGTAACCCATAAAAACCAAGTTTTTACAATATTCATTTTCGGGTTTCGGGTCTACCATATGCGTCGGAATCTCCACACAACATACTGAGTTGTATGAAAAACCATTAAAAATTTGAAAAATCCAAAATTATACTAAGTATAATTATTTTTTTTTAACAAAAACTTGATACATCTTCTTGATCGTCGCCACGAGTCTACTTGCAAAGTTTCAGCTCGATTGGATCACGGGAAAATGGTTAAAAATCGATCCAAAGTTTTTTCGTCAGACAAGTAGATGCCACGAGTTAAAAGAAAGAAAGTAAAAAGAAACTATTTTCAATTTTTTAAAGGTTTTTATCATTTTATTCTATGCTATGAGACACTTGTACAAATTAGAAGAAACATTGTATTTTTAATATATGTGATGAAAAATACTCATTGATGTAATTGCAATAAATAAAAGTACTGCCGAGTGGGACACTCACCTTAACTCTATCGTGTACGGAATTGAAAAGATGACACCTTCGGACTGCGTTCAAAACGGGGTCATTCCAGTCATCCACCTGAAGAGAAGAAAAAATTATTAGTAATCTTGCGAGGATGCGGTTCTCTAACGCATGGTAATTTACCGTTTTCACTTACGACATTGTGTGTGGTGACAGGGGGCATGTCGTCCCTCTGCAGCGAGTAGATACACCTCTTCAGCCTGACAGTGTCGTCCTTGCGGAGAAGATCGGTCGGTTCAGGAATGTGGCCTCTGTAAGATCAATTTAAGAAATTACATCAAGACAACCGATAAGTAAATTTAAATTATAATTCGCAAATCTATAACCAGGTGAGATTTTTTTGTATGTACAGAATGTACAGAAACAATTAATAAATTACTAAAATTTGGTACGGGAGTTGCAAAACTGTATTTGGAAGCTTTAATATTGTTAGGAGATGCTAGAATGAAAAAAAACTATACATAGATAATTGAGGATTATTTAAGGCGGTACATACATTTTTCAAGCTGTCAAAGTGGCGATATGTGTCGGATAGATCATGCTACTTCAATACGAGATCGAGACATGAACAAACGTCATATCAGATAAACCTTGCAAGAGCGTATTTTTTACGTGTCCCCTTGTGAGATAGAAAGGTTGCGAGGAAACGAGACAACCATATGGAGTACCGACGTTTAAAATATATGGGAACGCAAGTCATGCTCGCGTAATATTATTGGAATTTTAAATGTTTTAAGTCTAGAATATAAAAAATCGTATGTATATTTCTCCAATAATTTAGGTGTTAAAGTAAACAACAATTTTTCTTATATCACTGTTTTTTAATTTAAAACTTTAATCTAAAACTTGTCGAATAAGCAGATTTAGATATTATTTTGACTTCCGACTGAAATGTCAAAACACCTGTGGAAATGATTGAATTTAAATAATTTTTATTTAAAATAAACAAAAAACTACTACAACAATATGTATTGAATTAAAAATAAAATTAAAAACCATTTATCTATATTTTAAAAATTATCTCGTAAATTAATATCTTACTTGACTTTCAAATAACAATGACATCAACGCGAACATAGCAAGTCAGCGAGCAAGTCGGCAAAGGTGACATGCGTTCAATATTAGGTTATGAGTAGAAATGCAATTTACTACAAAACTAGTTAAAAAAAACATTATTATCTGCGATGAATAGATTGCTTTCGAATATATAATATGATATTATTTTGAACTAAAGTCAAATTTGGCATAAAAACACGTCTTAAAGTGATTTTTTTAAGAAAAAATGATTGGACTACATGAATGCGTCCGCCTCTCCCGGCTGGCGCGCGGATTGTGATCTGCAAATTGCATAATTTTTCGACACATTTCATACTATAGAATTTTTATTTTTAAATATTAATTAACGTGTTTTTTATAAAAAAGATTAGCTTTTTAATAGTGAATGAAGACTCAAAGTGCGAATATAGATACAATATATCGTTTAAAATCATCTTTTTATATGAATAAACAACATTTGAAAATGACCAAAAATCGTAAATATTTAAGCATGTTTGAAAAATGATATCTTTTTTAATATTGAATATTTCTTAATTTCCTACGTACAGATTCTAGATAATTAAGTAAACTTTATATGTATGAAAAAACATATTATGCTTACATACAAATTTTAAACGAATCACACTTTGCCCGGGAACATTAAAAACGTTTTTTTTGCCGCGGCCTGTGGATTAATGCCTATATTTTTCTTAATTATTATAAATAATGTTCAGTTTATTACTTTTATATAAGAACAAAAGTTCTATCTAAGGTATCGCCCTAAAAAAATTGCAATCTATCATATACATTCTGATATAAATGAATAATAAAAACCCACATTTTCATAAAAAACGCCGAAATATGCATTTGCAGTGAATGTACCGCCTTAACTTTCTGAACGTTTATAACAAATGAGAAATTACTAGAAGGTTCTAGAATATCCAAGATCATACCCGAACATTCATGAAATAACATTCTTTATATAAAAGGCGGCATAATCGCTACGCAGTCAGTTTTGTTTTGACAGGTGAAGCGCGACAAGTGAAACAACAGGCGGCGATTCATCACGCGTTATATTTGGCTAGTAATATAGTACTTGGGTGCGTACCTATGTGAACTAAAATTTTCAGAGACAAGTGGAATGTTCTCGACAGTGATAAGTGATATAATATAAAGCGTTTCACAGAGGATTCTCAGGATGATTAGTGCGAATTGCGACATAGCGCTCTATTTAAATTTGTGGCCAGAGGCTTTTGTGATAAACAAATACTTAAATTGATTTTGAGTGTTTTCATAAATATCAAACAGTAATCTTGAAAAATACAATACATAGTTAGTTTGTTTTTTAAATTTATTTATTACCAGCTGTTTGTACCGGTGTTGCTCGGCTTAAGGATTTATATAAAAATAAGTTTGTGAGGGGAGACAAAGACTAATAAAAACACTGTTTCCATTTAATCTAGGCTGGGATGGATGGATGCCCAGGAGAGAATTGTGGCCTGTGTATTTCGCCGGGTCCTAAAGAAGAAGAATGCAAAATTTGGATCAGATCGGCAAACGGTGTAGATTTGTACAGAAAATATAACTGGTAAGGGGGAGGGGTAAAGGGGGAGAGGGGAAATTTTGTCATTGTTACCCGCCGGGTCTTGAAGTATAAGTATGCAAAATTTGGGTCAGACCGGTCATACGGTGTAGATTTGTACAGAAAATATATCAGGTAAGGGGGTGGGATAAAAGGGGTGGGAGGGGGAAAAGTTGTCTTTGTTGCCTACCGGATCCTAAATTGGGTCAGATCGGTCAAATGGTGTAGATTTATACAGAAAATATATCAGGGGAGGGGAAGGGGTAAAGAGTGAGGGGAGAAATGTCGCCTGTATTACCCGCCAGGTCCTACAGAATAAGTTTTCAAATTTTGAGTCCGATCGGTCGAACGGTACAGATTTGCATTGAAAATATACAGTGGGTGGGAAAGGGGTAAAAGGGGAGGGGAGAAATGTTGCCTATGTTACCCGCCGGGTCCTAAAGCATTATGTAAAATTTGAGTCGAATCGGTCAAACGGTGTATCTTTGTAAAGAGAATAGACAGACAGATAGACATTGAGTTTTATAGGTATATATCAAATTATGAATGGCGTTGAGTTGTACTAACCTCAGACAAGTGTCGTACATACGTTGGCCGACCTTCATCTGAATCTCGTGTATAGTGTCGCGCAGGGACTTGGTCACTGCGTGCCCGCGGAGAGATTCCACATTGAAATTGTTGGTCTTGGTCGGGAATATGAGGAATGCCACCACTGTCACATCTGGGTGGGTGGACTGGAACACGACAATTACGATACTATAATATACACTTACAACATTGTTTGATATTTAATAATTCTACAGTCCTTACAGATTCTGTGGAGTCTGCAAAAATTCAATTTTTATTTTATTATCTTGGGCCTACAATTTACTCTATATTTTCAACACTTTGTTCTTTAGCAGTATAAAAGGCGAACCAGAAAAGTACCATCATCGCACTCGTCTGCCAACACCCAAAGGACGCCGAAGGCCCTGCTGGGCATCGGGCCCATCTCTCCGAACGTTATCTTTATACTCGCGTCATAATTGTAATTTGTAATTACGATCAGCTGTTATAATAATTTGACTTCGAATAAATCTTGTAAAACCGCTCACGAGTTTTACCTACATTAGAGATTCCGTATTATATACGGTGGTGACCCAATAAAGCAGTCTCTACAAAATCCAATTTCCTCCAAAGAATTATTGCAGATTGGACTGTATACGTAGGAACCGTCGAGTTGAGTATTAGCTAAAATATTTTTTTGTGTAAAATTATACTAGTGGTATCAATTGTGTTAGCACTTTAATATTAACACTTTCACAGTACTTCAACTCATAGAAGACTGATCCTCACTCTGCCAAGGACAATGGCTAACTATCAGTAAAGGCTTTTAAATCTCCTAGTGCAGTTATTAACTCTCCTGGTGCAACTGTTAACTCTCCGGTGCACTCCTGGTTGCAAGCAACAACCTCACACAATCAAATTGATTGAAATCGAACAGAATTGGTCAAAAATTAAATATTTCAATATCCCGAAATTGTGTTAGCAAGTCACTTACATTCAGTGAATATTTAAATGTCACACGATGACTTTTCAAACTCATTTGTTTAATATTGAATGGGAACATCACAATTACAAAAAAGCATAAAATAGTGCTTTGGAAATCAAGAAAATATAAACAGTGTCCACAATTAATGCCAGAAGAAGCTCACCTTTAAGTAGTGATTAAGCCTAGCGAGTGCTTCAATGAAGATGTCAGCTCCCTTGTTGCCAAACTCATAGCGGCCAGCTATGAAAAAGTAGAGGGTCTTGTCCAGATCAAAGTCAAAGTGCCTGAAAAAAGTGAACGGAACATATTTTAGAGTAAAAAAAATGGATGAATGCCACTGGTTATACGCCCCGTTAATTCGAAATTTGTCATAATTTAAAATGTTAATTTTTACTATGAAATAGTCCCAAACTTTGAATACCGCAGGTATGGCGGCATTCAAGTGCAAAGGGTTAAAATCGTCAGTGGAAACATATCCGTAGATGCGGTCCGCGTAACCCGGTGACATTGGTTTCCCACATTGAGGGTTCCGGGTTTGATTGCCGGTGAGGTCACAATGAATGTGTATGTGATATGTAACAACTTTAGTAATTGGGCCTCTTGGCCTGTTGAAACGTTGATTTTTTTTTATTCAAATCAAAATAAGCCCGAACGTGAGACAAGAGAAAGAGATACAGAGAGATTGCCATTCAGGAAGAAGACCGAATTTCCAAAAGCTGTGATGTACCTTCAGTGCAATGAAGATCTTATAAGAAAAAATAAGAAAGGAACAAAAAATATCCCAATTTAAAATAAAGCTCGGAAAATCTTATCCATCAATATATTAAAATAAAAGCATTTTTAATTTGCAGTATATCCACCTGGGGTGTATAACATGTAGTTTATTTGAAGTTTTAAGGATTAAACTGTATAAAAATATCTCAAATAATAATATAATAACCTTTTTTATCTGTATTAATTCAACATCTATTGAGTGAGCGAAAAAAAAAAAAATATTAATTTGAATGATAGAAATTGCTACGTTTCCTTGATTTACTCAGTATTTGTTTAATGAAGATACTGCTTTTTAGCTTAGTGGGGCAGAATAGCATTGGAACAAGAATTTACATACACCGTGTCACAAAGAGAGTGTTAAACAAAACTGCTTTTAAATTCTACATTTCAAAGTGGATGAGGTTTGGTATTTGGACCTACCCGTAGAAGTGTCCCCTGATGAATTCGTGAATCTTTTCCTTGGACATGGCGTGCAGGTTTTGGAATTCGTGAATGGCGCTAAATTTTTTCACATTCAGTCCATTTGGAGTGATGATGTCGGGTTTTCTCTTCAAGAGATGCTCGGCCTCGAATCCTGGAAGGTTTGTAATGTTAAAATATGTTCATGGAAAAAAGGTCCGCATTAACAAAAAAAAAATTAAAAATGTTATTTGACAATTGATTAGCATGTTGATAAAATGCTTGTTTGTTGGCTAAGATATAGAGTGTTCGAATCTTTCTTATGGAAGTATGCATAAATTCAATTGTATGCATACTTTAACATATAAGAGAAGTTGATAGCCCAAATTAAAATTTATATCTTATATATTATTAGATATTTTTTAAAATTAATTACAGTGTGATATTTGAAATAGATGAAACAATCAAATCTTTTACATGCTACCTCAAAAAAGCAGAACTGCTTGTGTTTAGAGAGGAAGTTCGCTTACAATATAATCAACGTAATATGATATGTCAGAAGCACAAATGAAATATTTAATTGAAGTAAATACGTAAATAGATACATATACTGTAAAAAATATATGTGAATTAATATGTAATGGAATATATAATAATGAATAAATTGAAGTAAATAAGTTAAATAAATATATTTTAGGATATCCGTTATATGCCGATATATCAGAGGCGTGCAATGAGTAGCATGACGTAAATATATATTTTGAAAAAAAAAAACCCAAAAAAACATAGGTATATAAATTACTATCATTGTATTTTTTAGGATTCTCATATATCATAATATTCTGTCTAATAAAATATACTATCTAATCAATCATCACACCGTTTCTATGCGGGCCACATTCATACATCTTCTCATGCTTACTCTAACGGTTGTTGAAGCTTTTTACAGGGCCATGTGCGCAGAGAGAATGGATAGGAAAATATATGAGGCGAGTGTTGACGGCAACAGGAACAGAGGCCGATCACGAAAGACCTGGCAAGGTCAGAATATCAGCTAGTACATAATAAATAAGATAATTATATATTCTTTAAATTAATAAATGTAAAATACTAAATCTGTTATTTAACCAAAGAAATTTTGTGGAAATCTTAGTTCCCAATATGCTCGTTTCTGATTATTAGGAGATCTTAAAGAAATTAGGAGATCACTCATATTCCTAGCGAAAATATTAAAGTATTTTGTTCATATTTTGATAAATATTTAATACAATTTCTATTTGACACAATGTATACGAGTTTGTGCCCCCCGGTATGTATAGAAAATAAGTAATATTACTGCGCCCTCTAATACCAAAGGTAAACTATTGATTAGTGAGCAGATGACACCAGTTGTATTTTATCTCCCAGAGATTACCTAGCAACGTAAAAGTATTTTGTAATTAGTGACCATTAAGTTTACAAAATGTTCATGTTTAGTTTACAAAGTAAACAACCGCTTGTTATTATTATATTTTAAATAAAAAACATGTTATCCCAATGGAGCCAGAGTCAGGTATGTGCAGTATCAATGCGAATTTGGCTGAAATGCAATGATAGGGTAGAATTTGACCAATTTGC
The DNA here is from genome assembly GCA_016648135.1 of Agrypnia vestita. NCBI lineage: Eukaryota > Metazoa > Arthropoda > Insecta > Trichoptera > Phryganeidae > Agrypnia > Agrypnia vestita. Next base: position 47,696 of record JADDOH010007412.1, read on the forward strand.
TATGGAAATGGGGAAAAATCTGACATTATTTATCATGACATAATTTTTACAATTTAATTTTTATAATCTAGACTCTAAATATGTAAGATTGAAAGTAACGTCAAAATTGCAAGGATGGATAATAAACCAGAGGTAAATTAAAAAATTTTCAAAAATTTTTCAAGTGTCATCTTGCACATTTGTGACAAAGCATGCTATGTGTATATTTTGCTCTATCCGGTATTAGGACATGTGGTGGACATAACACAAAAGTCAGCGGATTCTTATGATTTTTTTTCTAGATTATCTTCTCTTATCTATGGTATTATTAACTGTCAAAATGCTGTCTTGTGATAATCATATAAAAATAAATAGTTTAATTGTGAGAATGACGGAAAGATTAATGTAATTTTTAGCATAAAACAAGTCATCAAAAATATTTACAAAATCTATATAATGTGCATTAAGGTACAAACTGAATCTAAAGGCATGGACTATGTAGGTTATGCTGCTATTATTATTGCTGTAAAAGTACAATGTAGCGAGAGCACACCAGTCTTCCGGTTATACTGATTTATGGCACAATTCTTAAGAAGTGTCAATTTTAAATTAAATATACATTTCCATTTCTTCAATTGACTACAAAATGCGTATGAATGATCTAAATATTCACAGCTTATAAGACAGAAGTAAATTAATAGACTTAATATTTCTGTACAAAGTTATCAATTCTCAAATTGACACCCCTCTAAAGTATGTTTCAGAATTCCATTGCCAACACGTTCTAAGGGTATATTTTATTACAATAATACGCAAACAAACCACCACACACACTCAACTCTGTCCAGACTATGCAAACTAGGAAATAAATACAGTGAGTTTGTAGACGTATTCCATGACAGCTTGACTACTTTAAAGAGAAAGATGCAGTTGATTCTGAGACAGAGATAGTTTCTGCATTAAAATCTGCCAATGTTCAACTGTTATAGGTTTGTGGACTCTAACATCATATAGTGATTTACTCAATTGATTTTCTGTGTACATTTTCTATTAACATAATTTTTTTTTTATATGTGTTTATTTGAATTTTTTGTGATTGTTACTTTGATTGTTCGTTTGTGTAGGATGTCTATTGTTTTTTTACTCATTTTTCAAGGGCGCTATGCACTGTAAAAAAGGGAATTTTACCATATCTATTTTGTGATTGAATGGAACTAATTTTAAAATCAATTATAAGTGTTATTTTTTGCAAATAATCATTCAACACTGTTGTACCAACCTGTGATGTCAGAGACAGTGGTGAAAATATGCGCCATGTGTGTGGCTGCCCGTTCCATGCAGTAGCGGTGGTATATCTGTCTCTTGCCGGCCTCTTCATCCACTTTGAACTGGAAAGGGGCACACGAAACATGATAATATATCCCAAACACAACATTTCAAGTTACGATATCGAGCAAATCATATGTTCTCAGCACTACGACATGCAATTAACAGATACATACAACACAATAACGCTACGCGTAAATTGGGAAATTACAGAAAGATAAATAAATTGCTACACGATTCTGATATGATATATGAGGGGTACAAAAGCAAAGGCAGGAAAAGCCACTGAGGTGTGCAGGAAAAGCCACTGAGATAAATACAAAAAACTTGTTACTGCTCGAGGGAATTTTTATGGAATCTATGAAACCTACATCTGATTGGAAATAAGTTTTTAAAAAAATTTACACCTCAGTTTTCCTTTTATATGTGTATAAATAAATATTAAACTTTTAAATATGGATAGTGCTATGTTTGCTACCAAATAGCGGACATTGCTGCTTTTGCTATTTACTTAATTGAATATTGCTGTATATGTTATGTTTCAGTCGAAACTCTCAACTCAACGAAACAGATCAACTCTCACTTCAGTATGAAGCGACCATTTTGTCACATGACACATCCTAGGGGTTGATTGATTGAAGTGAGTATTTCTATAAACATGATTTTAGGAGGAACAGAGCTATAAAATCTCAAATTCAGTACATTCTAAATTAATAATCCTGGGTGACATCATTCAAAACATTTTTTGATTTTTTTGATATTGCTGCCTTTGCCTTTATACCCCGACTTGAAACAGTTTTACTTTAGATAGATGATATTGATATCCTACAATTTCTTTACATCCAAAGACCACGATGGGTGCACTTTATTCGGATGATCAGACATTACGATAATTTTCACCTCGTCTATTCTGCATTTTTAAACTATTATTGATATTGATTAAGAAGTTATACCACACCGGGAGCCTTAAATTTGTGCAGAAATTTGGTGATTTTTTTTAAAGGTTTTACAACAATTTAATTTTTATTTATTGGCACTTAATAAAGTATGTATTAAAAATGTGAATTCAAGATTTGGAAAAAAACATTTTTGAAAAAAAAAATTCCCTTTATTTTTTTAAATAACGTGTTATGAATAAATAAGTAGATGACTCTGTTTTCTACCTCGGAAAAACATGCACCGGGGAAATTTGCATCTCAGTCACGGCGGAGGAGCTCCACGGGAATAGACACGATACAGACACTTTGCTTTTTTTCAAAGATTTTCAAAAAAATAATAGTTTAATATTTAGTGCCTTTCTGTAGTGCTCTCTTCATCAAGAAGTAAGTATCTAACCATCTGAATAAGAAGTGCACAGTTATTATTTTATAAATAAAATTGCTCAAAATAATAAATTATGAAAATTAACTACAAAAGAAACAAAATGTGAAAAATCCTACGAATAAAATCAATTACTTTTGAATATTACTTGACATCAACTTTTATGACAGCCGTTTTAAATATCAGGTCCTTACCTATGTAACTGCCATTTTCTAGTATTTACTGGCTAGTATGAAGTTCGATATCTTGCATTCGACAAATCAAAATTTAAATTGATTTTATGCTAGAGCTTTGACATTCCTTTTTCAAAATCAGTTAGTCATTTTTTTTTTATATATATATATATATATGTCTGTGACCATGGATATAAAGAAAATTCACATTATTTTCGAATATGAGTTCCGTCATGGCACTAATGCTGCACAGACAGAGAATGGAAATTTCAACCTCAATGAGCCTCGTGGACGACCAGAGACTACGGTTGATAATGACGAATTGAAAGCTATAGTGGAAGCAGATTCATCTCAAACATTGTCAAAATTAGCAACAGCCTTCAACGTAAGTGGCAAAATTATTTTGATTCACTTGCGTCAAATTGGGAAAATAAAGAAGCTCGCAAAATCGCATGAACTTACCGAAGGACGATAGCAAACTCGGGTCGAGGCTTGCTTTAATTCGTTGAGTCGGCATATAAATGAGAGAATTCAGAATTGGATTGTTACTTGTAATGAAAAGTGGATCCTGTATGATAATGGGAAATATTTTTCGCAATGGTTGGACTCAGGGCAGGGTGGACTGAGCCGGCAACATTCATTACAGAGGTATACTGTCAAGAATTGAAAATGACGCTGGACAAGCTCGCTATCAAACATAACTGAGACCTGTCAATTGCTCTAGTTCATTATTTCTCCATGACCATGCTTGTCCACACACTTTGTATTTTGGACCGTTGTACAGGAGCTTCGACTGGAAACTCTCCATTACCCACCTTACTCGTCAGACCGTGCACCGACTAATTTCCATTTTTTTGGAATTTGTATACACTGATGAAGCGGTGAAAAATGCTTTTAAAGAATTCATTGATTCCCGTCCCTAGGATTTCTATAGCATCAATGAACTTCATTAAAATTGATGACCAATATTGCGATTAATTTGATTAGTTTGAAATTTTTTGTAACTATTTAAAACTGCAATTTTATAAGTAAGGACCCAATAAAATAATAAATGCACATTTGACCACAGAAAATACAGGGCGTAACAGAGCTAGTCCACAATACTTTACTAGTAGATTCCTGCCTCAATTGTGAGTTTAGAATGTTCTAACATAACCCTAACCCCGATAATTCAAAATTCTCAATAATTCGAAATTTATCAAATCCACAAGTCTGAAAATGTTAATTTTATAGTAGATTAACCCCGATAATTTGAAAATCCTGATAATTCGAAAACCCTGATAATTCGTAATTCGAAATAATTTTTAGACCCTTGCGCCACAAATCAATACACTTTAATCACATAATTCAACATTTTTTAAAAATTTGACAAAATGAAAAAAATATTTAGATTTTTTCGCAAGTGAGAATTACAAATATGTCAATATCGGGTACTTTAGTGTTAGAAATGTCACGATCTTCAATTTCTGGATCGATTTCTTGAAATATGCAAAAAATAAAGACATTTTTTACAAAATTAATGGATTTTTTTATGAGTTTTCATGAGTGGTTTATGATTTTTGGCGAATTTCGCAATCGCATTGAGATTTTTTTTGAACCTACCTTAAATTTCGAATTAATGGGTTTCCGCATAATTTGAAACGTTTTTTGGGTCCCCCGAATTTAGAATCAACGTGGTTCTACTGTGTAAAATATTGTGAACCAGCTCTGATCACAGAAGGAAATATCTGAACACCAGGATTCCAACCCGAGACTAATATAAGGCGGGGACTATGCAAACGTCTAGGTAAATTGTATATTTAGATTATGATGGTAAAATGACCATTGGTTATGCAATGTGCAATCTACTACAGTCAATAGCAAAATATTCTACAAACAAATAAAATAATCAAAGATAAATAATGTGGAAAGTGTAGACAGGGGATAGACTAATAGAACAGGGATGTTTTCTACACTTACCATTTGGTAAAGAATATGAGAATACGAGGCACTAATAATAATAATTACATGTGTATACGCATCAAAACAGAAAAACGGATTCTGTCAATTTGTGTTAAAATTATTAATACAACTGTGTATATGTAAAATGAAAAATATTATTTAAAAGTAGGTTAGGTTAGGGGTGTCTCATAGTACATAGAAAAGCATTTGGAGGAGTCTTCTTCCTTCAAGAAGTGAAGCCTGGAGCTGAGAGAAGAGAAACTAAAGGAGATTGAATGCAGTGGAGATGAAATCCCGTATGTGTGGCAAATCCATTTATGATAGAGTAAAGAATGAAGATATTAGGAATGAATGTAAAGCTGATCGTAGCATAATTCATAGAATTAAAACAGGGTCGCTCAGGTGGTTTGGGTAAGTTGAGCGAATAAATGAGGAAAGAACGATAAGAAAGTGTTGACGGCGCCAGAAAGAGAGGGCGACCGCGGAAGACGTGGCATGATCAGATTAACCAGATACTGGAAGATGGTCCCGTAAGAAGCCTCAACAACTGCCGAACTTGCATGCGAAGATGTATGAGAGTTGTATGTCAGGACAGAAGAGTATGGCGCCCTATCCTCTCTGCCTGCCCCCACGGTGAAACGGTTAGTTAGTTAGTTCTTCCTTCAATTTTGAATAGAAAATATTATTTACACTTTTATATCAATGTAAGGAGATAAGAGACATCAAATTTTGTATACTTTTCAATATTTCTGACTGATTTTTTAAAATGTTAAGAGTATCACGAAATTAATTTATATAGATTATTAAAAATTTATTCGCTTTGATACAAGACAAATAAAGCGATTAAAAACCACGCAAAAAGTCTGGTTCAAATTTCTGAATGGTTTTAATAATTTTATTTGACTTCGGGCCAGTTGTATCCACTTGAATTATAGTTGGCGATGACAGTTTAAACTGCGAATCTCGTTTAAGTGCGATTTTGACATATGTGTCAACTAAATAATTTTTATTAAATTTCCCAAGTGTCGATATTACATGGGACGTCACAGATTTTTTTGACAATCAGCTGATTGTATAGTATTTCCTCAACAGGAAAAGTAATTTCCCCAGATCTCGAACAACACTTCTTTTTCCAAAGAAATAGATTTTACCGCAACTCTGAACAAATTCTGCCATTAGGCATTGTTGACAATAAATTTGTTTTCTACACCTCATCACACATGAGGTTTTGATAACTTTACATTCATATGCCACAGGATAGACGAAACGTGGGTAGTTGATGTATCTGGAGTAATGTTTCTTGGATTGTGAAAATAGCAAGCAGTTACCTACATCGCAATGTCGAAAAATAGAATAAAAACAATTTTCATGACAGATGTCAAAAATCGCACGCACGCGCTGGTTTAAACGAGATTCACAGATTGAACTGTCATCACCAACTGTAATCCAAATTTATAAAACCGGCCTGTAGATAGCTTGTTGGTGTAGTGGTTATGACCCTCGCCTGATGATCCAGTGGTCGATGGCTCCATTCTGGGAAATCAGCAAGTTAGTCCTATTTTCATTGCACAAGCATTTAGCTTAGTTTGAAAATAGTAAAAATATTTGTGTGACACGTATTCCGTGTTCACATCTCTATCTATTAAAATTCTTTGCAGTTGTTGCCATATTTGTGTGACGTACAGATGTTCGATAAAAATTTAAATTAACAAATGACAACTGTTTAAGAGGAAAAATTCTATTTTAACATTGGTCACTATCTTTATCTGTCCTATCTGCACTATCACGGGCCCCGTATTCTCTTATTCTTTAGACTAAAAATAAATTAAACTAGGGAAAAATAAAAAAACATTGGTAACACCCAATAGGACACACACATCTACCTTGCTGAGGTTATTATAGAAATCTGTGTTGCCCGCGCACAGATACCTGCCCAGCAGGGTGGCGTGCGTTGTAAACACTGTGGCTACGTCCACGTGACGGGTTCTGAAAAGATAAAATAAATTAAATGAAATGAATCACATACTTAAAATAAAAAAAATGCGTTGAAAATCAATTAAATTGCGCCACCTCGCAGATTTGAGAAAAATTGTAAATAAAAAGATATTCACTTCTAATGTGAAAATATAGATGTCTCACTAATATGGTAACATATGTGAAGACGGAATCTGAAGATATTGTATAGAGATTTGACTGATTCGTCCACGGATTAAGACAATCCGCTTGGTCTAGTGTTCGCAGGTTCGACCTTTATTTCAAGAGACCAGCAAGTTTGTCCTATTTTCATAACACATGCGTTTAGCGTAGTTATAATTAATAATTAAGTTAAGAAAAATAAGTTATAAGATGACATTCTGTCGAACGCAGTCCAACATCTACAATAACATGAAATACAGAAATTTGTATGAGAAACACCTTTTTGGCATTTTGATTACACAGTTAAAATCGTAATTCGATAAACAGTTCTAATTTTCAATTCAATAACCAATCATTTGTCAGCTTTTGAATTGAGCGTCTTTACGATTGGTACTCTATTCAAGGTGGTCGACAATACATTATATATTTATATTACTGGAACACTAATTACAAGTGAATAAATTTTTGACAGTTAAGCGACCATTGACAAAACATACATACATTCAAAATTATATGAAATATACATATTTGCTCCCTTTGATGGCTAACTTATGGTGTGTGTGGAGACGTGCGGATTTTGTTGCATATTAAAATGTCAGTTTAATGACTAACATCATGGTATCGCATTTCCGTTATAGTAAAATTTTACCCTAATGTGCCAATAGAAGTATAACTTCAAAAAACAATAGTATAATTCATTCCAATAGTCACAGAACCATGTTCTTAATTCAAACACATTAACTAATTCTTCGCCCAAAATGTATAAATAGTAAAGTAAAGCCAATATGTTTACTATAATAATAGAAATAATAATAATGACATTTAACAGATGTCTTAACATTTCTCATAGAAACTTTTGAGTATTTTTAAAGGTAGGGATAGCATTGAACATTTTAACAAGGACGGGATTAGATTGGACTGAAAATGATCTCAGGGCCCACCTGAGAGCAATGAGCCCCACGCCGGCCTGCCATTCATGGAAGTGAGCCACGATCCTCGGAGGGGAGTCACACCACACTTCTGCAGCTTGCCTAAACTGGAAATAAGTACGGTTTATCCATCTACGTATCATTTTTCATAGAATCTCATTTTTTTCAATTCTTTAAATTCAAGTCACAAAAAATTGTCACAAATTAAACATACATATGGGTGGAATTGGTGAACATAACATTGTGTAAAGTGATCAATTAAACCAGCCATACGATAGTCTGTAAACCCTATGGACACCCAAAAAGACTTCCCTTTTCCATATAAAAAAGTAGCTTTGTCTTTATGAGACATTTATAATATACAGGTGTCTTATATCTAGTAGCACAAAATTTTGGGGAATTTTCTTCATGCAATTTTGAGTAGAAAATATTATTTACACTTTGGGTGAAATGTCGACAGTTACGGAAATAAGCAATGTTTGCATTTTTTATCAATATTTCCGACTCATTTTCTGTAAACTATTGGAATATCACTAACTAACTTATATGGGTATCAAAGCGAATAAATTACTGTAGGAACAAATTCCAACATTATATTGAAAATAAGTCAAAAATATTGAAAAAAAATTCAAACATCGCTTATCTCCGTAACTATGGACATTTCACCCTAAGCGTAAAGAATATTTTCTATTCAAAATTGCATGAAAAAGACTCCCATGAAGTTTTTGCTACTAGCTTTGAGATATTATATATTATTTTTAAGTTCAAATATTCAGTATATTCAATATATTAAAATCAATATGAAAGTGGTGTGTTGGTTTATGTACAGATGAAGTTACCTCCTGAATGAACTGTGCCACCATATAGCCCAGAATGACAGCATCATTGGCCTCGATGTCCAAGTGAGGGATCCCAAGGTTGCAGGAGTTCCAGAGGTGCTGCTTGTACTCGTCCAGCCTCCAGGCTCCGGAGCCAATGTCGAACAGGACGATCTGCGGGTTGCCGTCCACCAGCCATGTCCCCGTATGCAACTGTAAGGACAAATTACACAATGATACCGTATGTAGTAAAGTCCGTTAATCATTAGTTCTCATAATTTTCATTATTTACACTATATTATTAAAGTTGTGAAAATAACCATTTACAGAAAGCAGTTATTGCGGAGTACTATCCTCTCTGCCTACCCCTTTGGAAAATGACATGATGGTTAGTTAGTAATAGAAATGGAGCAATCTCTGCATTAGCATAATAAATATTTCTTTTTTGAAATATGCAAAAATATATATACATATGTTTTTCACAAAATGAAGGGCTTTTTTTAAAAGCTTGTTTTTTTTTAAAGATTAATTTTTTTTTGGTACCTTAAATTTATTTTAAATTTCAAATTAATTAAAAGATTTTTTTTGGGTCCTTTGATTTTCGAATTTACAGGGTTCTATTACTTCTACAGTATCTCCAGGATAAGAGAAACAACACATGTAGTGCTACTACAAAAAATTTAAGGAAACTTGACCTGATAGAAATGATATACCTATTCAAAAGTTATTTGTTAATTATTATAATATCTACTGTATAATTAAGTGCTAATATGTATTTTAAAATATTATAAAAATTTAAATAATTTAAAATAATTTAGCGGGTATTGCTATGTATTCATTAAAAGAAAAATTTCCTTTAAGGATTGGCTACAAGATTATGGCTGTGTTTAAAATATTATTTATCGTTTTTATCTAGGACAGAGTTTTTAATTTTTTTTTGAACATCTGTATTTGAAACAATATAGCGAATCAGGTTTGCTAACTCGCGAACTTAGAAATATGTATTTACAATGTCAGACTTTCAGAAATGTACAATAAGTAATATTTCTATCAAAATCTACCTACAAACATTGTGTATCATTATGCATCAAGTTGACTGCAAATGGAATTAATTATTCAAGATCGCTTCCATCTCTAGACTAGTTTTTTGTGTAGAATAATGCAGAGATCTAAATCCAGACATCGGCAAACCGCGGCATATTCATCTTAACACAATATGGTATGAATATGTGTGGTGTATTTGATAAAAATTTTAATAAAGATTTTGATATTGTTTATTTCCTACTTAAACTTTTTCAGATAATATCAAAATAATTAAAAACCATTTAAAGTTTGAAAAAATTTGGTAGACTAACTAATCATCACAGAGGGGTAGGCAGAGAGGATAAGACGCCACATTCTTACATCCTGGCGCACCACTTTTGCTTCATTCACTTCCATGCATCTTCTCGTAGGATATTATTTTATTTTATTTTTTACACTTCAACAGGCTAAGAGGCTCAATTACAGAAGCGAAATGTATCACATAACACTCAGACTTATAAATCACATAGATTAAATGTGACCTCACTGGGAATCGAACCCGGAACCCTCCGTGTGAGAAGCCAGTGTCACGCCCACTGGGCTATGAGGGTCGCCCAATGCATACCTTTTGGTTGTTGAAGCTTCTGACAGAGCCAACCTCCAATATTTGATTTATCTGGTCTTGCCAGGTCTTCCAAGGATGCCCTCCGTTTCTGCTGCTTTCAAAACCTAATAAATTTTGTTTCATCCATTGCCACGCACAGGACAAAGACTATAAAAGGAGGGGTGATCCGCCAAATTTCACTTGCTGGCTTTGATGCCAGGAGCAGGTTGTGGAGAAGGTTGAAATAAAACACTGTTTGACACGTTGAAACTCGAAGATTTCGTTATTTGCTAGGACGCCGACTACGAGTTATCTCGTACTGTGTTTACTTGCCATATTCGTGCAGCTACGATAAAATTCGTAGTATATCAGTGCTAATATGGATAGATGGCTTCTAGGAAGAGAAACAAAAAATCAATGCTGGCTTACATAAACAGATAATTTATTAATAAATGAACAGAAAATATAATTATAAAAAATTTATTCAAAATCAAAAAGTAAAATATGATTAAATGAAATTGGCTTCTTAGACCGAAATTCTGAAAATTGCCGTGGTAGTCAACAGTTAAACTTGATATTGGACCAAAGAGTAGAAGTGAAGAAAAATGAAGAGACTGCCTTTGCTCTTCAAATCCGGCCCATTTATTTGATTTAACCCCCTACACCCAGCGTGCGTCAGCCAATCAGCGCGTCGCCCATTTCCGGCAGCGCTCCGTACTCGTTCGAGTGTGATACACGCTAGGTCAGATTTACACAATATTTTAAGGAAAATGGCCCCATCAGGGCCAACAAATATATTTGTTTTAATTTTAACGCGTAGATAAACATATTCAATACATACATGAAACATTAAAATTTAACATAAAAATACACTGGCCGCAGCTTTACTATACGGAGGGCGTTCTAAAGTTATTCTCGTTTAAAACATCTATCCATCTTCACTCATCCTTTCCACATGGCCAACCCATCGCAGTAACCCTTTCTTTATTCTATCTATTACGCTACAGCCAGCATTACTTTCACTTCTAATTCCTTCATTCTCTACTCTATCATACAAATATTTTCCACACGTACGTCTAGGCGACCGCATTTCTACCGCATCCAGTCTACTTCCATACATCAGAGTCGTCACCAAACTATGGCACTATTTATTTGAGATTTTGATGATAAAATGTTATTTTTTTTTTACCTTGTATCCTTGTGATCGCATAGCGTTGACCGCTACACTGAGGGGATTGTTCTCAGGAAAGTCAGCTTCTTCCACTTCAGTTCTGGCGCAAGCTTCCTTGTATGGACCTGGAGGTAAACAACTCATAATTAATTCAATTCATTATGTTTTATAGCATTAAAATGTAATGATTTATTAAGGGCTATGGTTGCAGATAGATAAATCATTCAATGAGATCACATTCATATCCAATGTATGTCCTGTCGGTTAGTTTCTACAGTATTGTCTTTCATTGTGATATTTTAAATCAATATTTTACAAAGCCATGCTGCCTCTCCATAGGAGATATATCTTGTGCATAGTGAGAGATGTCATTTTCATAATAATGGTAAAAATATTTAGTTAAATAATCATATATCTATAAAATTAATAAAAATATAATATCATTGAAAGATTAGGCAGATACCTTGTGGTGCAATATTATAATTTAAAATATGTTTTATTTTAACTTTGTAATACACACACAATATGAGTTATTAATTATTACTAGTTTTGAGAGGAGCAGTCCCTCTGATCATCTTCTCTCGAAACTGTAGTAGTAATTAATAATTCATATTTTGTGTGTATTACAAAATTAAAATAAAACATATTTTAAAATAATAAAAAAATACTTTCACAACTTATATATTGAAAATGTCAACATGTTTCAGGGCTAATGATCATCAGGGTACAATATATATACATACTAACTAATTTAAAATCAAAGTAGAGAATAAACAAATAATATATGGGAAATTAATAAATATTTAAGTACTGACATAAAAACAAATTGAAAAGATAATTATTAGTAAAAAGGAACCTAGTTATTTAAAATATTCAATTTAATATTAACACTCTCTTATTTTCAAAATTTCTAATTTATCCAACTGCAATTATGTAAAATTTGTAAACCCTTGTTAATATCAGAAGTGTGGCATTTAATACCACAATTCATAAACCACCAATCTAGGCCACACACACATATGTGGCAAGAATGCCGCATAAGCAGATCGAGGCACAAGCAGGGTACACAAGCTGTCTACAGGTCATTGCACCGTCAGCAATTCCGATGATTTATCCACACACACAGCTACACTTCAAGAAACTTCTTTGTTCGCAAATCATATAAAAAGCAGCAACCGCCCTACACGAGCATGTCAGTCTTCCATTGACCCCCGGCGTAAGGCCGGAGGCTCTCGCCCTTCGAGTAACTATCACTGTCCTTGTAATCGTACTTATGTATAACTTGGAACTGTTTTATCGAGATAATAAAATCATCAAGCATTCTACGACTTTGGAGAATCCCGTCACATGACGGGTGGTGACCCTTAAAAGCAGTTTCTCCAAATCCGTCACACACATCATCCTCAAAAACAAAAACCCCAAAGAAGAATGATCCATAATGTCAGCAAAACCAGTCAGAATGGAGCAATTGATGGGGAGTTAATAAATTTCATCACTTACCAAGAAGACAGTACTGCTCCCCCATCTCTTCGGTGGAGATGTATGCCTTGGAACGGATCACGGTGTAGATTCCACCAACTGAAAAAGCAGAATTAAAATTTTATCCAATGAAATTTTTGGAAGGAATTTTTTTGTAGGCGTAAACGAAAGAGGATTAAATATTAAATATTCTAATAAAATATGTTATTCAATTAAAATAAAATACAGCAATATTTTGAATGGGGGTGGGTCACTTGTGATAGGTTTTTACGAAAATGATGGTTAACTTTAGATTAAATAAACTTTACTAATCAAAGCTTATCTCGGCACAGGTTCTTCTTAGTGAGATGAGCGGCTCCACTTCCTATGTCATGTATCAAGATGAAGATAGATAAGTAAATAAAAAAATGAAAAAAGTAATTACTATTTGATTGTATTTTTGTCAAACGAGTTACAAGCTTATCTATGTAGTATAAAAAAGTTACAGATTTGAATTTAATTAATTAATTCACCAAAGGAGTTGTTAAGGCAATACCTGGCTTACTATTGGCGCTTTTGTAAATGTGAAGTAATAAAATGTCTTCAGGTTTCACGGCCATTCAGAATCTTCTGCATTTAGTTTTCTGGGATATTCTGCCATGCACATCTAATCTCACTGGTAGATGTTTGGCATCCCATTGCAGGATCCATCATCAAGGCTGATGTGTTGTGATGATGGATATCGCAATGGGATCCGAAACGTCGGCCAGAAAGGTCAGATATAAATGGTAGAATATCACAGAAAACTACATGCAGAAGAAGTAATTCAATTCGTAAATGTTAAAAATAAATAAAAAATATTTATATCAAAAGTGTTGAAGAATCCTGCTTTGGAAAACCCTCTCACAGACATGGAATAGATCAATGTCCATAGTGATAATGTTCAGCACAGAGGTAGCTCTTCAGGCGTAACCATCGGCAGGTTGGTCCCATATATGTATTGGAATATGAAACAATCTATGCTGATGCTGTCTAAGGTAATTATCAGGAACATACAAAATGCTCCGCATAATTTTAGCATTATCGATCATACCGCGCAACAATTGATAAAAATTCGCAATCAAATAAACATCTAGTCTCTTAACTACTGTAGCCAAGCATACCCTGGAGAAACTCAGTTAGGTAAAGCCAAGGATAATGCCCGTACTTTCTCATGTAGAGATATCTTAGAAACTTCTTTTGTACTTTCTATCTTATATTTCTGTACTGTAAGTAATGAAAGGGGAAACAGCTTTGTTATTTTCAACATTAAATGACTCATTGTTATGAGTTATGACTAACTGTGACTAAAGAGAAGTATCTCTCTTCAGATCCAGACAAGGACATCTTCGGCCCTGTTAATCTTTAGACTTTTCAAACGAACATGTAAAATAATTACAATCACTAAAAATTAAAAAGCTTTAAAACTGGATGATCACTTGTTGTGCGAAAACACTGATACAAAATTTACACACAACTCCAAATTATTAAAATGGTGAAAAAAATACAAATAATCACACAAAGTTATTTATATAGTCATTTTTATAAAAGAAGAGAATAAACAATCAAATAACTCCAAAATACACCACTTGAGTGCGCATTTACATTATTAAGAAATAAGACTTGCAGCTCGCTCTCCAGTTTTTTCAAAATAAATATGCTACTGACAGGGACTCCCGAAATTTTTTGATTTGCGCAATTGCGCAATTCTGCGTGAGCATAACTTCACGAGTTTTATATTTTACAAAGAGTTTCAAAATATAAAAAAAAAAAACAGAATCGTTTATTGCCCTCGTTAATCCACAACAAGGTAAATGCGAAGGATACTATGAAAAATAAAACAATCAAATGGCATGGAAAAAAAGACAACGATTAGTGGGAAATACATAAATAAATAAAATAAGTTTGCAAATCAGATTATTTCTGCGAAACAATGCAAAAAGTTTCAAGAAAGGAGTGATCGCCCCTTTGAAAGCTGTTAATTTTTATACGCACATAGAGGTGGGCCCACACACCGTGACGTCCACAATGAAAGAAGACAATAGTGGCAGAAGGCGCCATGGAGATAACATTTTCTTTGCACAAGCGTATTAAGTTACGGGACACAATTAGAAATTTAAACCGCTGAGAATTCTAGAAAAGGGTCCTTGATCTCTCTTACGATTAATCCAGTTTTGAATGTCAAGAATATTGAAGTTTTATTTTGCAAATTAGAATTTAAAAAAAAAACAATATGATATAAGCTGAAAGAAATTTGAGTATTCAATAGCAAAGAAACACAAAAAATTTTTAAATAAAAGAAATTTGAGTAGGTATTCAATAGCAAAGAAACACAACAACTTTTTAAATAAAAGAAATTTGATTATTCATTAGCATAGTAATACAAAAACTTCTTTAAAAAAAACTATCAAGTTTTCAGGAGAAAGGAAAACAATTCTTTTCAAGGTTGAGGATTGATTTTTTAGGCAACTAAAAGTAATACGTAAACCAATTTTAACAGATACATGACATTTTCTCTTTTTGATAGGCTAAGAAGAAAAACATAACAATATATCAGTTGATGGATCGTTGTGATTTTTAATTTAGAACTCGCGAGATACATTGTAGATTATTTTACTTCCATGAGGACCAAATAGGATGTAGTTCTACTGAAACAGTCCAATCCAAAAATCATGGAACTGCAAAAATGGCTTCTAAAAATTTGAATCTACAAAAACCTAACACGTCAATATTTAATGCATTATTGCTTGGGGCCGATTATAGAGGTATTTTTTTACAGATTTTTTTAACCATTAGAGTGCTGAGAAGTGCGATGGCGCTCTTTGTTGTTTGGGCCAAAAGCGCGGCGAGCGCCATCGCGCCTCACGTGTGATCGTGCAAACTTTGACACATGTCAAACGGTTGGTGGTTGATGGTAGTGTGTTTATCCGTAGAAAGTGCGAAGTTACCCTCTACGTATGATCTTTTTATTATAATTTCTGTTATTTGTGCAAAAACATCATTTATTTATACTATTTTCTTTAGCCCATAAAAATTACGATATATTCCGAAGAAATAGACGATTTCAGTAATGAAAACGATTATATGGAACGTTAAAGCGGTCGAAATTGTTGAAGGTTTTTTATTGAAATAATTGTAAAATCTCTATTCAGTTAGTTTTTATTGAAATAATTATAAATTTTTTGTTGTTTTTTTTAAATATTTTTAATTTTTTTTTTTAAATTTTTGTAATAATTTTAAAGTTTTTTTTTTTAAATAATTATAAAATCTCTATTTAAAGTTAGTTTTTACTTGTAAGAAAAATTTATGGTTAGTTCCGAAGTTGTTTATTCATTTATTTGCAAAAATATCTTATAAATTTTTATTAATTTTAATTAATACATTAAAAATGTAAAAATTAAAAATAGTACAGTAGCCGGCAAACATCTTGAAATTCTACGGCGTAGTGGGGGGG
This sequence comes from Agrypnia vestita, assembly GCA_016648135.1. Lineage (NCBI taxonomy): Eukaryota > Metazoa > Arthropoda > Insecta > Trichoptera > Phryganeidae > Agrypnia > Agrypnia vestita. The sequence continues at coordinate 64,067 of JADDOH010007412.1, forward strand.
AAGTTTGCGCATGTACCATTCCACCAACGAGACCCAAACTGCGCATTCCCCCACTACGCCAAAGAATTTCAAGAAGTTTGCCGGCAGCTGTACAAATGTGTGAAATTTTTATTAAAATATGTTAAAAATTATGAAAGATATATTTAAAAAACCACCTCTTTTCATCATTTTCGTCAGCACTCAAATGGTTAATATGTATATTAATTAAAATTAAAAAAACGATGATGAAAATCACGATTTTAAACTTCCGCCTAAACGCTTATCTTCGCAAGTGACGTCAGGCATGACTTTTTATGTCATCTGACATACAACACGTAATAGCCAATTTGCGTATTTAGACGTTCATTCGTTTTTTACAAAACAAGCCGGCTTTTTTATATAGGGTGTCCATAATGTCAGGGAAAAAGTTTTGTAAATATTATATGGTACCCAAATGTAGAAATTCATTCCTGAAAACTGAAAAATTAATCCAACATTAAGGCATCAATTTTCGGTAAGTTATCATATTTTCCTTGTGAAAATCCGTCACAACGTCAAATCACATAGCGTTTTAATGGAATTGTATTTTTTAAGATATTTGTTATAAAAATTATGAATGAAAACATTATCCCACACCGTCCATACTGAGTTACAAAATATAATTTATTTTTCTGAATCTATTTCATATATTTTCATAGGTATCTGTAAAATATGAAATTACCCTATTGTTGACATTTCATCAAAGTGTAAAAAATATTTTCTATTCCAAGTCGAATGAAGAAGACTCCCCCAAAGTTTTTGCTACTAGCTTCCAGACACCTTGTAAAAATGGTATTTTCTCTTTTCAACAGGCTTAAAAGTCAAGTGCAAAAATGTGTATTTGTAAATGTGCAGATGTATGCATATATATGTTAATGCTATATTTCTTTCTCTTTTTAGGATTATGATCCATCTTTTTTACTATTTTTACTCCCTTTATATTAACTCGTGGCGTCTGCTTGTCTTCCTGTCTGACGAAAAAACTTTGGATCCATTTTAAACCCCTTTCCCATGATCCAATTGAGCTGAAACTTTGCAAGCAGACTCGTGGCGACGATCAAGAAGATCTATCAAATTTTCATTAAAAAAATTAATAAATTTTTGGATTTTTCAAATTTTGAATGGTTTTTTCATACAACTAATTAAGTTGTATGAAAAAACCATTCAAAATTTGAACGTCTGGTAGACGCGAAACCTGATTGTAGTATAATTTTGGATTCTTGGAAATTTTTTATTACTCCCTTTCGTAACGTCGCCCGACCGAAGCCCAATGCGTAGGTTAAGCGAAAAAAAATGTTTCAACTAGTAAATGAGAAAGGGAGTATAATAAAAACTTGGTTTTTATGGGTTAGTTTTTACTTGATTCTCTCTGATTATAATTATGCCAAAATTTATATAATTTGTTAAATCTTTGGAAACCTATGTAATTTTGGTCCTTGTCCTATTTGATTTCTCATATCTGATTATCTGATATTTCTCTATTAAAAAAATAAAACATTTAACCAACACTGATGTATGGAAGTGAAGCCAGAAGCTGGCATAAGAGGAACACTAATATCTTCATTTTTTACTCTGTCATAATGGAAAATCCATTTATGACAGAGTAAAGAATGAAGATATTAGGAATAAATGTAAAGCTGATCTTAGCGTAATTAATATAATTAAAAAAGGATTGTTCAGATAGTTTGGGCACGTTGAGCGAATGAATGAGGAAAGAATAGTAAGAAAGATATGTGACGCAAGTCTTGACTGCGCCATAAGGAGAAGGCGACCGCAGAAGACGTGGCGTGACCAGATTAACCAGATGGTGGAAGATTGTCTTGTTAGAAGCCTCAACAATCGTCGAGCTTGCATGCGAAGATGTATGAATATGGATGAGGCCAGAGTAGTGTGTCAGGACAGAAGAGTGTGGCGCTCTATCATTTCTGCTTACCCCTACAGAGAAACGGCGTGAGGGTAAGTAAGTTTATTAAAAAAATTATTTTTTATGATGGACGTTACCTTTGTTGGCCGCCTCCCACGCCACCTCGAAGGTCCATCGGTTCTCCTGGTTGGCCGCCTGCCCACGATCGAGGAAGGCCCGCAGCTCATGGCTGGAGTCCACGCGGTAGAACCGCTTATTGGCCCGGTCCCTGGACATTTTTCAAACTGTGGAGAAAACAAAATGTGATTAATTTCATTTCATTCATCATCATCTAATTTATATTTCAAAGGAAAATTCAATAAAAATCTCAACATAATCAATCATTTAGTAGAGTCTGTTAACATTTCAATTTATTAGACTTTTTTCTGAGAAGCAAAATTACCTTGTTCAGTGACAGTGAAATAAAAAATAAAACAAAAATAAAAACACAAAAGTAAAATAGAAATATTGATAATTCCAAATGCATTTCTTGCTTGCTGTCTAGACACGGAAATTTTACTGCACAAAACGCTTATCAGACAAGTAGTTACATGTGCGTCAGAGACACGGGTACTGACTAAGAAGAATGAGTATGCAATGGACGCTTTTGAAAGAAAATTTTTGAGTCATATCTTTGGGCCGTTTTTAGAAAATGAATTTTGCGATTGACATATGTACATTGATGCAGCGTAGAGCTGGTTTAATAAAATATGAAAATTTTTACATCCAGCTGACTAAATTAAAAGTATAACATTTTTGACATTTCTGAAATCAACGTGTTTTTGATATAATTTTTTTTTAAAATCATAAAGTGATTATAAAGACTTCAATGCCACATATATTGGACAAATGGGGAGGACTTTTACAACTAGATTCACGGAACATATGCGCTGTTACAAAAATAAAAATTTAGATTCAAAAGTTGCAGCACATTTATTAAATGAAAACCATGTCCTACCCGGTAATAACGAGCCAACACCTTTTCATATATTGCTTGCCCAACATAACTTGGCGTGCGGCAAGATTGGAACTAAAACCCGCCCCGCCCGCACCCGGCGGTAACCCCTCGTCCTGTCATTCAGTTCATTCTCTTCTTTGCTCGAGAGCTGTGACATCTTGATTACCAATATACACTGAATTATTATGTCCAAAACAACCAAAACAGTCCAGGGTGGTGCAAGAACAATTGCCAATGAAGTATTAAAGTTTTGCGAAGCTGAAAAAGCAAATAATGGACCGATATTACCGTCTGACAGTTCGAAAGATAGAATGGCCACCATTACTGCATGGTTTCTTTAGTGCTGCCCGACCAAATTCTGTTAAAGCCTACGACACCGGTCACCGGACATTCTGTACATTATGTATTGTCTAATAAATTTACCCCCTGGCAACTTCTGTTAAGCGACAGGGACGCCCTCCCTCGCACGCCAAGTTATAGTGGTACGTCCATAAAAATCAAAGGTTTTAGAATGAATTTACTTCAAGTACTTGAAATTAATAAACGCACAAATGATCCAAATATAACTCTGTTAAATAGTCAACAAAAAATATCTTCTCTCCACTTCTTAATATGTTTAAGAAATCCAAAACCATGGCCATAAATTAAAATAATATTTAATGGAATAATCTCATTAGTGTAAATAAAATAATAACTAAATGGATGCAGTTTCAAAGTAATTCAGTTGATCACTTTAGAAAACGGGGAATTTTGATAGTTAAGCGTAACAAAGAATTTTATAAACTGGGGAATCATTAATGATAAGTGGCTAGGAAAAAAGAATCGTAATATAGGGCTTCTCCGAAAATATCTATGTAATTATCCATAGGGGAAGGGTTAACTAAGACCTTATAAATAAGTCAATTGTACCTGGTATATCCACTGTCTGATAATGGCCTTACTAGCCGAAACAGCTGTCACATTTAAAATACACAGAACTCAATAATAATATTTATTGATATTAAATTTCATTAAAAAACAAAAAAAAACTTTTAAATAGTGTTTGAAGTCTCAAAGCATGAGAGAAAATACAATACATTGCTTAAAAATATCTGTTTATATGAACACAATGCGTTTTAAAATCATCAAATGAAAAAACTTCCTGTTAATTTAACAATTTATAACTTTATTATTATTGAAATTTCTTAGTTATTTCAGTACAGTTTTATCTACATAATGTTGACTTTATACTTGTGAGAAAACATATATTGTATACATAATAAATATTCCATAACTAAGAGTGATTTCAAACGTATTGAAAATAAATAGAAAACATATTTGCTTATGTTTTCTTAATTATTGTAAAAAATGTTCAGTTTAATACTTTTATGACCAAAGTCTAAATTATCATCTAAGAAAAATTGTAGTCTAGCATATACCCACATTCTGATATAAAAAAAAATCTGCATTTTCGTAAAAACAATCTTTTAAAGTTGAATTTGCATTATAAACCCTAAGAATAAACACGAATAATGCTGTCTCTACCTCATTTATATAAAATTATATAGCTATCTTCTTCCATATATCTCTTACGTTTTATTAAAATATTAGTGTTTGGGCAAAATTGTTTCTTAGAATCGTGCTGAAATAAAAAATCCAACATTACTATTTAAATTTATAAAGCTGTTCCTTTCCATAAGTTGATGAATGTAAAATATTTAGATTAATAATACCCTGTTAAGGCAAAACACATCTTACAATAATTTATCAACAAAGGGGAACTAAAAAAAATAAATATGGAGAACTAAAAAACAAGTGTGTATTTTTTTTAAATATCTGTACACTATTATTAAAATTAGAAATCTAAACAAGAAAACGTGTCGTTCAACTAAGCCTGTGTTATGAAAATAGGAATGATCCCTGACCACACTAGCGAATGATTAGATTAGGTTCTTAAATTATTATTGTTATTGGTTAGATCTCTGTGTATGATTGTCACATCATATCTGAATCTAGGTTCAAGAATGTTATAAAATAGAATCTCGTTAATTTAAAATTCAAGGGACTTAAAATATTTCAAATTATGAGGAACCCCGATAATTCAAAATTAAAGAAAACAAAAAAAAAACGCGATGCGATTACGAATTTCACCAGAAATTGTAAAACACATATAAGTCATAAATTTTATGAAAAATGTATTTATTTTTGCATATTTCAAGATCGCATTGCCATAATAAATTTGAATATTCAATATTTATTATGCCAATGCAAAGATCGTGACATTTCTATTACTAAAGTACATGATATTGTTTTCGTTTGTGAATTTGTATATTATTATGTTTTCATTTTGTCACTTTGGATTGCCGTAATCGAAAATGTTTACACATTTATTAATCAACTAGCTGGTTGGCCCGGCTTCGCTCGGGACCATAATTCTGTAAGCATAGAATTGTGTTGACGTCTCTTTTTTGCTGGTTTCGGCACCTGTGATTGGATTGCCTTGCTGGACCGTCTTCGCTTTGCCAAATATCAACGGATATTTTAGCGCAGAATCATAACACTCTAGAGAGAACTTTCCCAAACTTTCTAGAGCATTCCGAAATCTTATAGAACTTCCTGGAATCTTCTAGAACTTTCCTTTTCCATAATCTTTTAATTTATAATTCTTTCTGGAACCTCTAGACCCACCGACGCACTCCCCCACTCAGTTTGGAACCTTATAGATCTTTCTGATAGCTTGTAGAACTTTCTACATCCAGAACTTTTTAGAGCATTCTCGAACCCTCTAGAACTTTCCGGAACCTTTGAAACACGCTGACACATTCAGTTTGGAACCTTATAGAACTTTCTGAAACTTTCTCCATCCAGAACTTTCTAGAGCATTCTGGAACCTTCTCTTAATCTTTTGGAAACTTCTAACTCAGCCACTCGGTTTGAAACCTTATAAAACCTTTTTAAACTTTCTTCTTCCAGAACATTCTAAAGCATTTGAGAACCTTAATGAATGTTCTGGAACCTTCTAGACTCACCGACATACTCCGCCACTCAGTTTGGAAACTTATAGAATTTTTAGGAATCTTCTAGAACGTTTTCTTTCCAGAAATTTTTAGAGCTTTACAGAACATTCTGGAACCTTTTAGACTCACAGAAACACCCCGCGACACTGTTTGGAACGTTAGAGATTTTTCGGAATCTTCTACAGCGTTCTCCTTCCAGAACATTCGAGAACTTAATTGAACGTTTTAGAACCTTCTAGATTCACCGACACACTCCGCCACTCTGTTTGAATACTCCTATTGTCTGCTAAAATCAACCAAGAAGAAGGTCATCATTATGTTGTCAACTCTTCGTTATTCTCCTGATAAAAATAATGAATTAGAGCTCCAGGAAATAATTATTATAATAAATAATTATTATAATAAAACCAAAAGTGGCGTCGACGTTTTCGATGCAATGGCTAAAAAATATTCCGTCCAAAGAAAATCGCGATGGTGGCCGATGTGCATTTTTATGGACTTTTGAATGGTATTGGCATTAACTATTGGGTTCTCTACAAATGTTTAAAGGCAATAAATAAATCAGAAATAAAATTCAGAGGAACTTTTAAAAAAAATTGGTACAACAACTCGTGAGACATTATTTGGAAGAACGCCTGCAAAAGCCAAGTTTGAGGAGGGTTATAAAATAAATTATTTGTGGTATCCTTAAAAAACCTATGCCAAATGAAAGCTTGATTCCTCAGCATCACACCCAGGGACGCTGCGGATTCTGTCCCAGGAGTAAGAGCCGGAAGAGCTAAACATAGTGTACGAAGTGAAAAACTCCGATTTGTTTGGAACATCAAATAAAAATATGCCAAAAGTGCTACAACTAATTAATAATAAGTAGATTTATTTTTATTTTTGATCTTAAGTTTACAGTCCTACGTCTAATAAAGAAATATATTTTTAAAATTGTTTCATTAAAAAAATAACAACTCCCAAAGTCTGGGGTGCTCGGGCACCCCTTGTAGGAAAATCGGTTGGGCAAAACAGTGTAGGATTCTAGGGTTAACTTTTGATTCCGTTTTTTCACACAGCACCTTTTTAGAAATACAATCACCCACAAATACGTAAAATAATAAGAGAAGTCAATAATTATATCTTCCAAAGAAAATTGAACAACACATATACTCAACACAAAGAATCTCAAAATTATTTCGAATTATGAATCATCGGGGTTAATCAACTATGAAATTAACATTTGGGGACTTGTGTGTTTTAAAAATTTCGAATTTCGACAAGTTTCCAATTATTAGTGTAGTAACGTATCTAGACAGAGACATGTGGATCTATAATACCATGTGCGTGGTATTATAGATCCACATGTATATATACAGATCTCTAGAGTGAGAACATGCATGACAATTGGTTGAAAGGGATTATTTATGTGAACCAAGTATCGGTTCATTCATAATTCTAAAATGGAGTGTCACTGAATGCCGAACACGGCAGATAAGCGGCTCAGTACAAATGTTATGTAATAGGGATATTCACAAGTGCTGATAATGTGAAATTATGGCGCCAAACAATGTTAATACATTTTTTTTCAATCTAATGCACGGCTTTGCTTACTATTGAATCATGCCATTTCTTGACCTATGGTTATCTAAGTTTACATAATATGTCTTAAATAAAATGTATTATTCCGTATAGCACCAATAATAATAATTAGACCTCACTTTACAAGTTTATTATAGTATGCCACAGGGACATCATTTATTTAAAAATATGATGGAAGTCAACCATCACTAAATTGCCTGTCATAAAACCTACAGAATCTGTGACGTTTAACCCTGTAGTGGTTGCGCAGGCAAATGGTCGTCTATACGTCAAAGTACATTGATTTTGTTTTTGGTTTTACGCTGACTTTGTAAACACAACTAAATTATAAATTCTAAGAGTGTAATGTAACCTCAGTAGTGTCTGTGTGCTGGAGCCATGTAATTTTGTCGGGAAGGATAAATCTTTGTTGACGGATGACTCACGTCATCCATCCAACTGATCAGGTTAGTATTATTTACGTAAGCAGTTTTGATCTTTACTTTTAAAATGCATCTTTTGAGTACTATTAAATTCGAATGTTGAAAAATTGACACCTTTGTGCGTAATAGATGATATTTTTGTCCGAGACAAATAAAGACATAGACACCCTCCTCCGGCCATCAGATCTATACTGAATGCTGTCCACTTCAAAATTTTCATAGGTACTTTTTATACAAAACATAGGCTACCTCCCCTCCTCTCCTTGGCCATCCCATCCCCTCACTTAGATATAAATGTGTATTACTATATTAAACACCATTCAATTTTTGTTCTGTTGCACTCTAGGATCCTGAAGAAAATAAAGTAACCCCTTCCCACTTCAACGGATGTCTCATCCTCCCCCTGCCTTCATTGTTATTATTAAGGGCCCGCGCTTCCACTAAACTGTAAATCTTTCAAATAATCATAACATAATCATCAGTTATGACGGACTCGACAAAACACTGAATAATTTTAAAATAGGTCTGGGATTTGTTCTGAATAAGGCCTGTTTGGAACCCCTCAATACAAGTGATTATGTTTTATAATATGTATTGTGTTGACCCTGTACTATAATTTTATTGGCAAGTTCAAGAGGATGATTAAGTCAATAGAAGCACACTTGTGTAATATGTGTAGGATGCTAGGCATGATTTATTGTATCATAAACCAGGGGTGTGCCTCTTATCAACGTAATATTTTAGTCATCAAAAAGGGCTTAAACATATGTATGTTCTGATAAACAAGGGGAAACATTGGAACAACAAGGTGACACTTTGATAAAAATTAACTTTTTTATATCAACATTAGACGTAGTTATGCAGAAAGCGACCAACCCACAAAATGATTTTAAAAAAAAGTTGTGTATAGCTCAATACAATATCTTTGTGTGCTGAAAAAGTCTAAGCTCTAAGTTTCCTATAAATTCAATATTTTTCTAACTCAAATCCATCGCCGTTAAATTAATATAAGATTAAAAAAAAGGAGTTTGACAGTTTTCTGTGCTTTCAAATTTATAAATCCTTGGCAAAAAGGATATTGGTTAAAAACATTCATGTGGTATGGACGCATTATGCATCTTTTTAATTCTACTGCTATACTTGATAATAATTTTGTAGAAGACATCTAAGTAAGAGGGTTGAACATTTCTATGCCTCAGATAATACTTTTTACTTTGTGGTTTATCAAATTCACAGAACATAACCTATACAGAAAAAAAAAATTAGGTACTGCCTTTCATAGATTTTGACATTTTTAGAAAGAATCCAACCGTATGTCCTATTATCGAAAATAAATATTTTTTTCTTATAATTACATAAGAAACAACTCTACAATGAGTCCTTTGCAAAGAAATACGCAATAATGGATAATATATCGACATATAAGGTATCGTAGAATGAAATTTTTAAAAGCCATTTTCTCAGATCCATGTTTTTAGGGTTGGATGCTTTTTGCAGAACTACATTCAATAATGACAATAATTTTCTCTCTAAAAATTATTATTATTATAAATGCAACCCACCTTTGGAGAGTGCTACATAATTCTTGTTAATATAAGTTAAATAATAGTCAATAGATTAAATATAAGTTTTAATTAAACTATTAATTAGATTAAATATAAGTTGAAACGAATATCCGATAACTATCCGGTATCCGGCCTATCCGGCATCTTTTTACTATCTGGCCGGATACCAGATAATAATCCCTTACTTAATATCCGGCGGATACTGGATAGTACCTCAATTGCGAAAATTTCATAAAATTATTTTCAGTAAATTGATAAAGGAAGATATTTGCAGGCAAATAAAAACCACACAATCATAGAAAAATTGTTTATTATTTATTTAATCAACCAATTGGTTAGTATTCAAAATTAACCAATGGCAAATTAGGATAGATGAACACTAGTTTCTGTGCATTTTAAGGGGATAAGCGATTGCTCTCGTTTTTGTAAACAAGACTTGCTTCAGAAAATAGCATTTTGCCCTATCCGCTGCTACAAGAAGCTGAAAGGTAAATTCTGGCAAACTTTTTCAAATTTGGATACTGTTTTGAATTAGCTGACCACCAAATATAATGGTCACGACCATGATCGATTCGAACTCTTCAAATAATGGTCAATCTCGCTTGCAATTGCGTTCTTTTCTTGATCCTGACACTGCTGACTATTATTCTTATTTGCCACTTAGGCCCGATTGTTTCAAATTATGCTTTAAACTAACTTTTACTTTAATCCAACTTGAAACAACCGGCCCTTAGTCGAAACAATACCGAAATGTATCATGAGCTTCACAAGTGACAGTTGATCCGTCGATCAGTGACAGTCTCGTCACTTCTGTTTCTCTTAGCAGGCGTAGGAGATGGCGATAAACTTCCACTGTTGGAAGATTCATCGCAAGACATTTTTATAAATTCCAACAAGATTTTCTGTCTGGCTCTTTCTGATGATATCTGATTTTCAAGTTAATAAAAATTTTTCTTTCGACAGAAAGCACTAAGTCGTACCATGCTTTCTGCTAGAACAATTTTTGCCACTAGATAATGCCGTAGATCATTATTGTTTCGCACACGATCAACCCAGCGGCATAAATTTGAATATTTTAAATTTAATAAAAATAACAATAAATGGCCGTGTGTGTGTTGGTGAACTCATTTGTAAATAAACATCGCCCGCGAAAAGCAATTAGTGAACCATTGTTGACCGCGTATGAATGAAAAGGGGTCATTAAGACGATTTCTAGGAATTATAATGTGTTTTGTTTGTATTTTATGTTCATTCTTTTTATGTATAAATTGTTACTATAAGGATTATGTTTTGATTTAGTTGTAAGATTTTCTTTCCGCGTCGGGGCCCTCGACCAACTTGTCTAACTTTAAGAATTTTTTGATTTTATATGTATGTTTATACGTAAATTTAATTCTTTGTTTGAAATAAAATGAGTGGAATTAGCGGTCTTATTACTGACGAATCCTGACGGGAGATATAAGGTTTTGTGCATTATTAGGACATCCGCGAGATTCGGAAATAAACGTATCTCACTGTGGAGGATGACGGCCGATCTCGCGGATTAAATTAAATAGTAAAAATATGTTTTTTGCCAGTTTTTAGATAACTGCGCAGTAGATTTGAAAGGCCGTTCAAATGGTCGCGCAGGCCGACGTTTGAACGGGACAAATCGGCGCCTGCCGGGGGCCGCTGTTTTAGAGTTTGCAACGCCGTAAAACCAGAAAGTTCACGAGATTAACTCAGAAAAAGTGCACAAAACCTGGCATGTTGCACATCGTTGGATTCGGCATGTCATTTCCTGTCAGAATTCGTTATAAAATAAAGAATCGGATTAGTTTGGAAGGAGATACATCGAGAGATAGGAATCGGCCTTTTTGAGGCGATTTACGAACGCCGACACATCCGGACACATTGGTCCTAATTAAATTCACATGCGGATGTGCCAGGCGTTCAATTTGATGTAACATTTATAAATGTACATCTTCCCGTTCGGGAGATAATTTGGCTAGACGGGCAAAATGGTCCATCTAGAGGATGAGCCGGCACGGTATCGCCCGAGCGGGCGACTTTGATCCGCTCGGGAATGCTGCGCTCACCACCATCCGCCACTGGGTATTCTCGAGATTTCTCTCCCCTCCATTACTAATCCCATTTTGACCGTTAATTTCCCGTTATGTCTAGATTTTAAGTATAAATAAAGGAAGATTCCGTAGACCCAGCATCCTCAGTTCGCCGAGACTACTTTTACATTGTTACGCTGACGGTCCGCGGAATCGTTTTTTGCTAAAAAAGTGTATTTTATTTTTTATTGATTTTCCTGAAAAAGTGTTTTTTTGTTGTTGCTTTTTAAAAAAAAAAAAAAAAATTTACTTTTGTGCTTAAAATATTGTAAATTCCTACTGAATTTCTCCCACCGTAACGCGGAGACCCACCCTATATTTAGCTATTTTTAAATTCGGTTTTTTAGCCAGCTGGGTTTTAAAATATTTTGGGGATTTTTAAATAGTTTTTCGAACTTGGTATGGCCCTGTGCGTACCAATTATTAAAACTAAACAGTCAACAAAATTTAATACTGATCTCTGAAACGCTATCTTGAGTTAATTAGAATGGCTCAGAATGCGCTGAACAAAATTTAACTTAAAATTGTACTCATATATGTAGTAAGATAAAGAAAAATTTATAACTTCATTCATATTACTTTATATATATGCGGCCTGTCGAATATTGCTTATATTTTCTTAATAATTGTAAATAATGTTCAGTTTATTACTTTTATACAAGAACAAAGGTTTTAAGTTATCATCCTAAAAAAAATTATTCAAGCATATACGTTCTGATATAAATGAATAATAAAAACCAACATTTGTGAAAAAATGCAGAAAAATGCATTTGCAGTAAATGTCCAGCCTTAGGCCCGGTTGTTTCAAGTTCGATCAAAGTAAGCGGTCGATTAAAGCATAGATTTTTACGAAAACGGATCGTCTCATTGGTGGAGAACGTAGAAATGTATGCTTTAAAAGAATGCTTACTTTAATCCAACTTGAAAAAACCGGCCCTTAGTGCCCTCTGTCCAGTATATATGTAGGTGGATTATATAAAGGTATTTTTCATTAAAACCCGGTAGCCTAGTTTTTCATCAAATAATTAAATTAATAAAAGTTAAACGGGCCTAGCATATATGAGGAGTGTAAAAGCAAAAGCAATAATATCCCATTAAGGCGTTTCTGAGATAAATACAAAACAACTGTCAATACTCAAGGATTCTATGAAACGTGCATCCGATTGTAAATAAGTTTAAAACAATTGCCACTTTACGTGTATTAATACTATATAACGTAATTTGCCAGTTTTACGCTGAGGACATGTGTAGGCCATTTAATTTTTGCATGCTTGAGAGCCATAAAGCTCTGCAAAAGAATGCACGGCTGGAGATATTTATTTATATATACGTATTTAAACGACATCTTCATCGCATAATATCACTAAGCAGGTACCCAAAAGCATGATCTGATGATGAGATCAATGCTGACTATAATCATTATCATCCCTGGCTCTGCACCCGGTTTCTTCGAATATATGGTCCCTGCACCAGGCTACTTTTTGCCAACTCATCATCAACAGCCTTGACCTCCACAAGTAACTGTCATCACTTTGATATGTCTTCCACTGTCCTTCTCCAGCCGCATTACCCTGGTGCGCCTGCAGTCATATGGCGCATACACCGGAGCACATCCTTTGGGCATGTGCAATTATGAGAATGAAAAGTTATGATTTAAGAACTGGATGGAGTGAGGCGCAAGTTTCTACGGAACTGTGACCTCATCAAGAATGATAGGAACCTCGGACTCCTCCGGGAGTTCGCCAGGACGTGGGCGTCTCGCTGGGAGCTGCTTCATGGGAAATTTCTCTTGAAACTGTGGCGCTCGGAACTGAACTCCGCCTTTTGCGTGTTTCTGTTTTGTCCTTCCCATATAGAGAGTGTCACACTATCCCTAGTTCCTTCACCGTCCCCTTCCCACTCCATTCCTATATGCTGCTTTATATTATTTTTTTATTTTACCTTAACTTATTCTTATTTTTACGAATTTCGTGTGTTTCTTTTTATAGCTATTTCACTAATTTTCTTGATATGTACTCTTTTTATAGTTGCTTTATTTTCTGATTAACCTTTCTATTTTTGATTTTATATTTTTTTTCAATTACCTAATAGAGAGCTTTTGGTGGAAGTGGGACAGAGAATGGAGTTTTATTGGGTCTCTCCTTGCCAGGTAGCCCTTTACACGACTTGGCAGTAAGATGGTCTTTAGAGAAAAAATATCAACCTGGCGACATAAGAGTGGGACCGATATGGGAACTTTCGCTCATAAAACGGTCCTGGGAATGCGGTGGGTCTCCATTCACTGTATGATAATCGGAAACGTTTGTCGCAATGGTTTGGACCTGGACCTGAAGAAACTGAGGTTAATTAGTCAACACATGTTTGCGTTGTGCGGAGATTGGAGTAGAAAGCACTGTGCGTAGTGTGCTGGAATCGGCGGATTGCTGATCTTTGCTTTTTAGTAAAACTGCGTAAACTTTTTAGTAAAGTTGCATCACATGTCTTTGCAAAAGCAGCAATTTTTTTCTCCCACTTTTTATTTTTCCATTGGAGCACACAGCCAAATCTTTTTTGCTTCACCCCTGGTTGTAAATATGTAAAGTGAGGTGTTCCATCAAGACGTCATTCCGTATTTTCTGTGGTTGCGGTTCTGCGATTTGCTTTGGGAGCCCTAAGGTCTCCAATGAGTGACATTTTTTTTTAAAAAAAAGGTGCTAACATGGAATACATATCACATCAATATTCTTACTATTTTAAAACTAAGCTAAATGCTTGTGCTATGAAAATAGGACTAACTTGCTGGTTTGGAGTGAGGTTCGAACCCGCGACCTTTGGATCATGAGGCAAGAGTCCTAACCATCAACAAGCTACTCATTTGCAAAGTTTGTCTGTACTTCTTATGACTCATTTCTACATTTCCACTTTCTGCTGTCTATTCTTTATACAACACATATGAATTTATAATAGCTTCCAGAAAAATAGTTTTGTCCAACACTTGAGTGTCTTTCTTATAAAGCAGTATGATGAGGTATATTGGTCAGCCACATCAACACAGTCCACGTATTTATGCACACAATGCAAAACAAACAGGACAATGCACGGCTGGAGATGAGATGTTGACAGCGTACACCAGTACTTTTGTAACCTAACGCTGAAGCACGGCCTAAAATATGCCATCCCACGACCATGGCAGCTACTTCAGTGTCTTTATGCCATTCTTTTAACCGTGTTTCAAGAACTTTAATAGTAAAAAACTCACTCCTATTTTAAAATTGTCCACAAAACAACATAACAAAATCAATTTCGAGTGACACTCACAGTGGTAAGGGTTAAAAGTAGCCATTGTTAAATAATAATTCATTACAAGAGTAATCTTATCAGAATCTTGAAAGAAAAATATTTTAAGAATTTTATCAAATGGATATTTTTACTGGCCACGAGGAAAGCATTTTAATTTTTTTTTCTGGAGAAATAATGTTCACACTCAATTGTTTACATGAGCGGTATAAAAGCAAAGGTACCAATATTAAAAAAAAAAAAAAAATCTTTTGAAGGTAGTCCCGGGGATTACTAATTTAGAATGTACTGAATTAGAAGCTGTTAAAAGCAGATAGCAATATCTTTAATGGTGTATCACGTGATAAAATAGCTGCTTCATTCTAAAGTGAAAGTTGATGTCGATTTTAGACTGAAACATCATAGCGAAGACAGCGATATCCAATTATATGCATAAATAATAAAAGCAACAATGCCCACTAATTGGTAACAAACAGCAACATCCGTATTTAAAAGTAAAATATTTATTTATATACTTACTTATATAAAAGGTAAACTGAGGTGGCAAGTGTCCTTAAAATTTTACAATAATATGATTTAGGTTTTGTAATTTACAGAGAAATTCCCTTTAAGAGTGACAGGATTTTTATATTCATTTCAGAAACAATATTGCTGTCTTTGCCCTACATATCAATGTTTTGCTATATATATAATCGTGGTAATATTAAAGAAGAGTTCTGTAAATGGCTAAAATGTTAAATACATACTTCTTCGAAATCCAAAAGAGTGTACGTATTGGAAACGAATATTCCTATGCTGCTGTTTTTATTAATAATATTCTTCATTACACAGTGATAATATTTATGTAGTAGTTAATATTTATACATTTTGGACACCCCTGTGGGTGACACTCCCGCAATGGGAATAATCCAAGACAATGGTCCCGTTGTTCATACAATGAAAAAAAGTATTTCACTATATAATTTAATGTCCTGTTAATTTAATCTAACTAAAATAATCGTAATCTAAATTAAACAAACCAAACCTAATAACCAAACCAAACCTAATAACCTAACCTAACCTCATATATTGCCTATGAAATGTCAAAATATGCAGTCCATTTTTCGAAACTTTAAAGTGTAATATCTTATTTAATACTTACTTTTTAAACGTAAATTATCTTTCATTTTGTTATTAATATAGTGAAATAATCATTTTCGTTGTATATGCAATGGGACCATTATCTTGGATTTAGCCCCGCAATGTGGGTCTATGTTCACAGTAATTCGGTATAGTTCTGTGTAGCAGATGTTTTGGTTTGTAACTAGTCTATATTTATAGTACGTCTATGGTATACATTTATGAGAGGAAAACATCATAATAGCCGAAGATAAACTCAGTAGATGCATTAAGCATTTTAATTTATGGTCCACATCTTTGGAAATAATGTCTAACATTCTTGTAGGTTCGCAAAATTTAAATGAGCAAATGTCTAGTTGCTTTCCAGAAGAATCTTAAACTGAATACTTTTCTGGATAAAAACAATTGCCACCTCAGCCATTGCCAATAATTATCAAATATTTATTTATACCTGTATATAAAGTGTTCTTTTTATATACATGCAAAAATAAATATTAAACTTTTAAAAATGGATATTACTGTTTGCTACCAAATTGAAGATATTGCTTTTTACATAATTGGATATTGTTGTCTTTGCTATAATGTTTCTATCTAAAATAGTCTTGTCTAAAATTGAAACTTTAGTATAAAGCGGCCATATTTTTTTAATAAATAGGCTGAAAAAAAATTTATACATCTTTCATTGATTAAATATTGTATGTGCCTATATAAATTTAGATTTTAGAATAAGCACCATTATTGGTTGTTTTTGTTTATAGCCCCTCACGACCCTGCTAGGGCCCACAATTCGAAAACCACTAATGACCAATCAGTCGTATTGTTTTATGAAACGAGTCAACCAATCTGTCTGACCATTAAAGAAATCCACGTGATTGCAGAAGACAAGTCACATGGAAAGTTTTTTAATTATATAAGTAGTAAGTAATTCAGAAATACGAAAAAAAATTCCCAATGTTACAGGAAGGACATTAATCAAAGTAACACTCATGGAAGAAATAATTCATTTGAATCTAGGGCTCATCGCTTGCTGGCAGCCTGCAACAATCCACTAAACTAATATAAAACATTAAATGAGTTTATTCTTATTAATTATTAGTATATTAGTTTAGTCAGAATTGCAAAGAATTAAATAGAAATCCACATCTAGTGATGAAACTACATATAAAAGTGTGAACTTACAAGGAATATAAGCACAGAAAAAAATATATCTATATGGAATCTTATAAAAGCGATAACTTTTTACCTGAGACAGATATTCATTATTGCTTTAAGGGGTGTGTAAAAGCATATATTTTAATTTTATATGTGTATATTTATTTGTATTTTGTAATGTAACTGCTTTGATATTTTATTGAGAGAATCTCAGTATTATGCCTCTCCTATCTACTTCATTTTAACAATCTATGTCACATAGTTGGACACAAACTTTAACGCCGTGTAGTTCTTGAATGGGTGAAAAGCACCCCCATTTTCTAACAATTTTATGTTCTTATTCTACTCAATATATCACCTTTCAAAATTGTATCGTTTGTTAAACACGTTTGAAGTCGTATGAAAAATACTAAATGTAATTTAATATAAAGCTTGTAGTACTCACCTATCGTTATATATTTTATAAATGTTTTAAGTCAAGACGATCACTGCTATACCGTGATAAGACGCAAAACTAATAAAAAAGAATTCACTAACACTGAATTAAAACAATCATGAACCGATAGCGTGCATTGCGAATTAATTTGACTAGATGTTAAAAATGCCGATGATGATCGCACAGGAAGACTTTTAACATAGAAAAGTATCGATCAAAAGTTTCAAAAGATGTATGAAAAGTTTCGAAACGCGCGACCGTGAATCGAGAATTCAAAGTCAACCTTGGCAGAACGTGTAGTGCGATGAAAATAACGATATAAATAAACACATTACGCGATTAACGTGCGTATTACGTACTTGCTACGCAGACCGTCTTCACTTTTTAATATGATATCCCTTTTAATAGGTCAAAATACAGAGAAACCGATCACGCCGGCTTACGCTCGCAACAGGCGCCGACACTTGGACAAAATCGTATGATGAAAATATCCGACTTGAAGTTATTCGGAAGCAGCTCGCCACGTCTGTCCTCGGACGACAAACGAGACGCAAATAGGATTTAGCGGTACATTAGAAGGAGAGGACTGTCGTAAACAACCATGTGAGGTTACCAAAACGTCAAAATGGTCCATTCAGGAGACCATGAAGGTCACCTTGTAAGGGAGAGTCGGTAAAGGAGGTATTTTACAGCTGTAACAAATTTGGCGCTTTTTTTAAAATTAGAAATTACCTCATCTGTGAAACGAGATTATTTTTATTATAATTAATATAAAAATATAATTTTATAATTAATATAATAATATTGCCTCAATGGCAATAGTCAGCATCCCTGTGTGGTGATATCTTTCAAAGTAGCAAAATATTTTCAAAATTAATCAAAAAAATAATCCAGCATTGCAAGGTCCACAAAAGTTTAGGTTCTATTTAGCCCCTACCAGTGGTGAGATATAATCTAATTAATCTTTTAAGTAGTATGGAAGAAGACGTGAAAGCTTAAGGGAATCTAGCAAAATAATCTAGGATAAGGAAAAAACATCGATTTTAACTTCTAATTGATAATAGCAACATTTAAATTCAAAATAGTAGTCATTTGAGATTTAGTTAGTATCATCACCTGAATCACTGAAATGTTTTGTGTTTACAGGTTATCAACCATCTGGAAATATATTTCCTTATTATTATCAGAATTTACTAAAACAAACATTTGTTCGAACCAAAATTAATTTAATTCTATAAAATCAGTACACATTCCCTGCAGACCATGAAATATCTTGTGGTTGAAATTCATGACAGATGCCAGCCATAAGTGTTCTCGTGGTAGTTTCCTTAGGCTTCAATAAAAATATCATTTCAACAAAATATTGTTTACATCCAAAAAAATATTTTCTATTCAAAATTGAATGAAGAAAACTTCTCCAAGCTATGAGACACCTTTATAAAGTTGATTGATCATTCATGTCTTCAGAAAATATTATCAACTGGCCATTTATAAATATATGTGAATGGAGAAGACGAAATAAACTTTTGTTTAATGTTTCCAAGTGTTCGGTTACATCCTTCACTAGGGCCCAAAAAACTCAATTTTTTCGCTAAAAAATGAACAACCAAAATCTGACAAGAACATCGAATGTTAAAGATCTAGGTGTTAGATTTGTAAGCAACCTAACATTTCACGATCACATAGAGACGATCAGTGGTAATGCTTTGAAAATGTTAGGATTTGTTCTGCAAACTGCCAGGGTTTTCGAGAATACCCGCGTACTGAGAACTCTTTACAACTCCTTGGTGCGGAGTACACTCGAGAGTGGCTCGATGATCTGGGGGCAAGTACTCTCTTATGGTGGAGAAAGTCCAAAAGAAGTTTCTGAGATATCTCTACATGAGAGAGTACGGGTATTATCATTGGCTTTACCCAACCGAGTTTCTCCAGGGTATGCTTGGCTACAATAGTCTAGAGACTAGAAGGAATGTGTATTTGATTACACATTTTTATCGATTGTTGCATGGTATGATCGAAAATCCTGAAATTATGCAGAGCATTGGTTTGTATGTTCCTGATAATTACATTAGACATCGTCAGCATAGATTGTTTCACATTCCAATATACAGGACCAACCTGCCGATAGTTATGCCTGTTGGAAGAGCCACAGCTATGCTGAACAAAATCGCTTTGGGTATTGATGTATTCCATGTGTCTGAGGGGGTTTTCCGAAGCGGGATTCTTCTACACCTTTGACCAGATTTTATGTTATATTTAATTTATTAAATATTTTTATTTTGTTATATACTTCCATAATATGTATGCCTTGAACACTTAGTTTGTAATGTACCTATTATTAAATAAATTGAATTGAATTTAAACATTTTATTATTAAATAAATTGAAGTGTTGAAGCAGGCTTTGTATCATACCTTATGAATTTCAATTTTTTATTTTACTTTAATTGCACTCGAGCACATTATCAATATACTTTTTTAAAGACATATTTATAAAATATGAAACTTATAGAAATAAACATGCTGCAAACAACATAAAATGGTTTAAAAAAATAGTAAAAATGTTTACTAAAATGAAGCCAGAACCACGGTAACTTGATGATGTGAATGACTTATGGTTAGACCAGGGGCTGGAAAATTGTGGTTGCCTAGCCGTACATGTGATTCTTTTAAAGGTATGAAAAGAAATTTAATGTGCTATTTGTGCTATGTATTGCATTCCTGCTAGCTGGCTCAACATATTCCTGGAAGCAAACATTTTCCAGCTTGAACCTTACAAAAACAATTCGAAAAGCCTGATAAAAAATTTAAATTTGCAATTCTATCTAAATTAAAGACTACCAACCAAGTACCAAATATAAAATTCATCCATCACATTAGTTTCACTGTTAAAGTTTTTTTTAGTAATCGGGTATTTATTTTAGATAATTAAAATAAGACTCAATATAAATTTGCGATACACAAAACAAAATAATGCATGGGGAACGTCCATCCAGGTAGTGTACCCAGGTACCCTGGGTAGTAACTAGTGTGAAAAATTCCGGGTAGTAACATAACGGTTAATTAAGGCATTAGTAATTTAAAATAGTCACGTGTCATGGCTAGGGGAGGCAAGTGAAAAGATTGCAAATTAATTACTGATTAATTAATTATTCAATGTGCAAATAAACTTAACGCAAATCAAACATAACGCTATTCTTTGATCTACACTATTTCACAACATATCACTTTGTCTTTGAACACTTTATTATTGCGGGCTAACAATTATTTATAGCTCATAGAATATTCAATTCTCGCACATAGAAGTCTTACTGGTTTATTATGCCACTTAGGTACTGCGCTCAATTATTTCACTTTGATTATCTCACATCTGGCCGTCATCTCGCAACTGACTTCGCACCGAATGAACTGTCAAAACATGACTCTCCGCGGCGGCCTAGATCTGCACCATTTATACCCAAAAATTGGATGATCAAACCTCCTAGATTATTCTAGTGTTTAGGAGAAGGTTCCTGTCGCTTCTAGGCTGCTGTAGTCGTCTCCCGAAGGTTGTAGATAATTGTAGACTATTCTAGAAGGTAATAGAGGTTTCCATCTTATTGCCATCATTGATATAATATGAAATATTCTGTACGTAATCTCTTTTACCATTCCGTTGCAATAATGTGGTTAGTAATTAATAATTAGTTAGTAACTGTAAGCTAGTTGTAAATGGATAAATAAAACCCATTAAATTGATTGCTAATGTTATATTTTTAGCAAAATGACTTAAAAATATTTGTTTACAACAATCTTTGTACGAATTAAACCATACCCTCATTTAAAGATGTTTACTTCACGATGACATGATAACAGTACTGATAATTATATATTAAAATTTGGGCATCTACCAATGTACATAATTACATGCGCTATAAATTTACCAAATTGGTGACAGGCCATAGTGTAGTAAACATCTTTATTACATGACAATAGATATTGCAATATTCAATCATACTTATATTTAAGACACAATAGAATTGAAAGCGATTCAAAATAAAATGCCGCATTGAAAAAGTTAACTCATATTGTGATGATTTATTCCAAATGGACGTAGGAGTTATAGAAACAAACATGTTTGCAAGGAGTAGACAAATCGTTGGATTCAACAGAGGAGATTCTTAATAACATTTTTTGACATGAAAACATTCTTGGCATTTTTCAAATTAACGTAATGACGTTTTTCAAATTAACGTAAAGCATGAACCAGTGAAAATCTCTGATATTGAACTATATTATCTGTTACCAACTTGCTATTTGTACTTTAGTCATTAATCGGGTATAATCCAAGAATATGGTCATTACAACCAATCTTTTTGGGATCCTCGATATAGTTGAGTACATATTCTAATTTCAAAATAAAACAGAATTGTCGCCAAGTAAGTATTAACTTTTTAAATGCAAAGGGTTTTTAAAAATTTAGTATCACAAGTTAATGAAAGGCTTGAACACAACACTTAAACATCTATAAAATGCTGGGAATTGTCTTTAAATATACAACACTGAAAATTGTGTTTAATCCTATCTCCGTAAGGCCAAAAAGTGAGTGATGTCACGCACATTGTTTGGTGCGTAAAGACGCTCATGGCATTAAAAAAGTTAAAGATATTGCACTAAAAAGTTTCGAACCACACATTTTGACATATGAGTAACAATATATAAGGACAAAGTGGAAACCATAAACAAGAAAAATATTGTGCAGTAATAATTTCGTTGTATTCACGGTAACACCAAACATCATAAAAAAAAACAAAATTATTATAGTTATGAATTAATAAAAGGCCCACCAAAAATACAGTCTATTACCAAAATACAAAAAGTTTCTATGTTCAGTCTACATTCAGTATTCACTATATCGAGGGTAGAAAGGGCGTTGATTATTTAGAATTTCACAGAAGTGAAAAATGATGTGTGATTAAAATTTCTTTTTTTATTAAACAATTTTCATATTTTTTGGACTAACAACTATGGAAATCGTTTAATAATAAAATAAATATTGACAAAATCAGATTGACAGAACTTTCTTTGCTCTCCTGTAAAATTTGAAATAATCACGAACGCTCTTTTGAATTTATACTCTCGATATTTATATTGTCTATGATTTACGTGAACATTTGGTATTGTCTATAAATAAAATTCACATCAACTAAATCTTGTCTATGATTCACACTTTGTCCTTAAATAAAGCCTCTCAAATGTCAAAATATACGATGAAATTACGGAAACTTTAAAGTGTAATAACAATTTAAATACTTACTGTCAATTCTGTTTTATTTTGAAATTTAGGGCACTCAACTACACCGTGGATACTTACTCTCAGAAGGATCAGTTATAATGACCACGAACTTTGATTTAGTCTAAAATTGATGCATCACAATAAATGCAGCAGAGTAAGATCTGTTACACATTACACTGTTCATAACTTTAGTTCCAACAACTTGATAAAATAAAAAAAATTGTTTAAATTCATTCTCATTTGTCAAATGAGTCAAAACCTATCCAACCACCATTTTGTTTTTAGATTTGAATGTCAGTACATTTTCTACATTTTACAAATTGGTTAACTATGGTAAGTTATTGCTTGTTAAAAATCAGCTTGAGTTTCAGAACATATCTACAGTAAAACTTCGTTTTTACACTTCTCCGGGGAACAAAAAAAATCAGTGTAGAACTAAGGAAAATGTAAAAGTGAGGAAATGAAAATTGTATACAAAAATGAGCTTTCGATGGAAGTAAAAACAATTAATGCTTAAAATAATTTTGTATTACATATGTTATTTTCAAAAATGTACGTTATGTTTCAGATTACTTTTTACCTAGTAACTATTTTTTTCTATTGCTATTGCTAATAAAAATAACCCTGTTTCAACGGAGTTGTAAATGTCTTTTTGTATCAGTTCACGTATATCAGTTAGCCTCCAATCCTCTGCTTGGTTCAGGTCAACATTTGGGCCTTTAAGCTATGTATTCACTAGGGGACAAATTGTCCCTCAACAGCACGCGCGGCATAGAGTTTACGTGACGTTGCAACGTCGTGCACTGTTCCACGACGTTGCGTACAACATAGCGCGGCATTTCTACGTGCCGTGGCAACGTTGCCATGCGCACGGTACCCGAGCGTGCTCACTGCAACATTCCGCGGAGCGTCAGTACCACGTGGTATGTTTACAAGTGAATACAGCATGCGCTGTATCTGTCAAGATGACAATGCGGGAAAAGAAATCGTTCTTGAACTCATCGAGCTGTATCGATCGAAGATCGCATAGAATGTCCGTCCTTCTTTCTCTTTACAGTAGATAATTTCGCATTCTCCTCTTTTTTCTCCTCTTACTTTTCGATAAACTCATTAACATAAACAGATACGCGGCTGTCATCATAACCTCATAGGGCGATATATTTCCGCGACGTCTGGAAAACAATAATTATTTGCAAAAAAGGACCTCGTTTTTAATAATATTCAATTTACTACAGTAAAACCTCGTTAATTTGAAATTGCGACCCAAAAAAACATTTCGAATTGCGCGGAACCCCGTTTTCGCCAAATGAGATACCGCAGCTGTCATCGTAATCGCATCGGGTGACATTTCCGCGACAAGATATGCGAGTCCCGGTGTGTACACGTCAAATGACCGCGTCATTGTCCCCGAAACACGAGCGTAGATGTTGATGCGACATGCCGAGCGGAATGTTTCGCGGTTTGTCCCCTAGTGAATACATGGCTTAACTGCGGCGTTGAAAATTCATCTAATGTTGGCATATTGAGTTTTTGGAAAGAAAAAGTAAAATTCATAATTTCCCTCATAAATTTCACTAAATGTCTAGTTGCCATATTGAATTTTCTAAATGATTCGGTGTAAAACCGGTGAAGTGAAAAAATTCATCCGCGTAAATTGCGTGAAATATTTGTATGGGAATGCATGGAGATGAAATGGGACTTCGAATTTTCGGTGAAAATAGCGGGAAAACGTAAAAACGAGGAACGTAAAATCGAAGTTTTACTGTATATCTAAATTCAGTAAAATAAAATATGAAAATCTCCATTGTTTAATAAAATATTCAAAAACTTTTAATTCTATTTTACACTATTAAACTACTGAGAATTTTATTTCTCTACACCCCTGTTAATGCAACAAATATATTTATTTTCTTGAATTTCAAAATCAACCTAAATTCAAATCCTAAATTTAAATTTCAAAAGCAACCTAAATCCAATGTCTTGTTTCAAATGTACTTTAAATGTTGAAATAACTCACGAAATATACTAATTTCATTTAAATTATGTTATTTGAATGTTTCATTTTTAATTCCCTATTTCATCTTATTTGAGTTATAAAGAAGATGAAAAAGAGTTTTCTTTGACTTGCCAAAAAATAGTTTGTGGCGCTAGGTAGGTTTTGATATTCAACTACTCAAATGTTCAGATCAAATAACCAAATTATTAAATAAAATACTAAATATGTTTAGACTATTTTCAGTTTTGACATAAAAAATTTCAAGCGCAGACTCACAAATATTCCCATATATGTATTTATGAAATTTTTAAAAGATATGTAAATAAATTTACACAAATTGTACTATATATTTACAAAACACTTAGCCCACATACATTTCAATATAAATTATCATAAACAACATTCAATAAACTATAATATCGTTAAAATTTTCATTGTATAAATATTCTACATCCAAAAAGCATAAAATTATTACAATTTTAATAAACAAATTTTTGTAATCAGACATTTTTTTGAGGAACACTAAAGCAAAAAAAAAAATAGGGTAAGTAGGTACTTATATTTTTTATGCACATGACACATTTCAAGGAGAAAACAAAAGCCTTTGAATAATTCGACATTGCTGAGCAATGACAAATTTAATTTTCAATTGACAGATTTCAACTCAATTGAGTTTACTACAGAAAAGTAATAAAAAATTTGTGAAAATATGAAATAGCAATATTCATGAAAAAATTGTGTAATTAGCACAGCAACACATCAATGCTTCAAATTATCTGCCAAAGGAATTTGATTCTTACATAGAGTTAAGTACTTTTGCCAAGAACTTGATTAAAAGAGGGGAGGATTATGCAAATCTGCCATAAGCTTATTTGAGTACTTTGCCATTAAATACTTATGGACTTCATAAAAATATCCATATAATTTTTATACTAGATTTAATAAAATTCTGATTCACGAGCTGTTAATGTTAGTGAGAATTTCAATCTTCACTAAAAAAGTACCAACCTCTTTGATATTCATAAAATTGAAAATTATAAGCCCAATGCACACATGAAAATTTAATATAAATTGAAAGCATCACTTATTCCACATTAAAGAACTGTTTTTCCAATACACGCTGTGTGCCTATTTATAAGTTCTCTGTAGGTGTTGCATTTGCCTTGCTTTATCATTCGGTGGATGTATTTTTGACTGAGCCTTACTCTGTCTCCTTCTCTCAATTGTGAGTACATTTTATTTAAGAATGTGTCCTATGATAGGTATCTAATATATCTGATTTATTTTATTCCTTCAAATGCTTCCAACCTTTTTTTTCTTTCTTCTGTTAAACATCCAGATTTGATTTCCCTAAGGTGCCATGATCCATATGTAGGTTTTTGTAAATTTATTTTTTGTTTGCTTGTGATTTGAAGATATGTTGTTTTTTGTCATAAGCTTGTTTCACCTTGCTAATCTGGTTTTACATTCAAGTTTATGGCGTCGCGATTTCTAGATATCTGAAGTTTTATTGTTTTGCTACCTGTTGCTCGACTTTTAAACATAACCTGTATAGATTGTTTCGTAGATAGTAGCAAAAGCTTAGGAGGAGTTAATATATTCTTTATTTGTTGAGTGATATTTCGATAGTTATGAAGATAAACGATGTTGATGTTTGAACTTTTTTTTCAATATTTCTGACTCATCTTTTGTTAAACATTAAACTATCATAAAAGTAATTTATATTGAATATTAAAAATTCACCAGCTTTAAAACAAGTCAAATAAAATTATTAAAACCTTGCAGAAATTTAAAAAATACCTGTTTTGTAAGGTTTTTCCTTTTTGTCTGACTTGTATTAAAGCGAATGAATTTTGAATATTCCATATAAATTAGCGTAGTGATAGTCCATTATTTTACAGAAAATAAGTTGGAAAATTTGAAAAAAAACATACGACCTTTGACGTCGTTTATCTCTGTAACTGTCGGCATTTCACCCAAAATGTAAGGAACATTTTCTATTCAAAATTGAAAGTAGAAGACTACGAGACATCCTTCGTTCATAAATGTAACTATAAATAACCTTCTCAATTCAACTTGTATTGTTCTTAAAAGACCGCAAACCCTTTATAAAATAATACATTGAAGTTAAGAGCAGTATCTGATACATATCAAAACCATGTACAATGACTTCATCAATTGATAATGTTATGCATTGAATTTACAGGCAATAATGACATAGTTAATTCTATTTGATATTTCACTTATGTTACCTTCTAACCTCAATACATATATGTATTAAAAAATTTTATAAATCGTAATCCAATGACAAATAAATTTATATCATTAAGGACCGGTTGTTTCAAGTTGGATTAAAGTAAGCGTTCTTTTAAAGCATAGATTTTTACGTTCTCCACCAATCAGATGATCCGTTTTCGTAAAAATCTACGCTTTAATCGACCGCTTACTTTGATCGAACTTGAAACAAGCGGGCCTAAGTGTTTTTCTTTCCAACAATACTGAGGTTTAAGCAGTCATTTGACACAAGGAAAATTTTCTTTACACTAAACATTTCTCATAAATTCTGGTTTGGAGGCAAAAGGGTTAAAGACCAAAATGGAGCTAGCAGAAAATCGAGGCTAAAATATCACTGAGGACGGGATTCAAGGCACAGATTTAAATGTGCGATACATATGGGTAAAACTAATAATGGCTTCTTGAATAAATAACGTACAGCCAGTCCTCACTTAATGCACAGGTTCCGTTTCACAAACCTGGTCGTAAAACAAACATCTCACTATTTTATTTTATTGAAAGATGTTAAGTTTCATATTTTAGGTAAAGAGTATGATTGATCAACATGGTAAACCCTGACTTCTAATTAACTGAATGTAGGCAATGCACCGTGTAAATTAAGGAACATGGTGGGGTGCTACCTGACATCGTTTACATAGTTCAATGGCTACCCACTTCATGCTAGAGGTAGAAAACGCGACACATCTTATAATATTAAGTGTCTCATCCCTGCTGACGACGATGGGACAGAGATTTGATGGTACAGAGAGCGTGGTGTTGATTATGGTGTACGATAAGTCGTAAGTGTTAGCGGTCATCAAACAAGATAGTTGTCATGTGAGGAGTGACTGTATATTAATTTCTAACTGACTTCAGTGAGTCAATCAGTGAACCTCTTGATAACGGTGAGTCTTAAATGTGAGCACGACTTTAAATTTGAAAATATTAAGTATGTTTGCCGTAAATTAAGTATTTAAGTAAAGATGTAAAGTAAAGCAATAATCAATTTTTTAAAAATTAGAAAAATATTTTTGTTGTAAGAAATTGATATCTACACCATTTTATACGCAAACACGGCTTTATGCTGATTGAGCGTGGTGCATAAAGCACTAGATAATTCTGACTGTCACATATCTTTCGTTTCCTCCACATCCGTTCACTGTAAAAAAACTGCTCATTGGTATTTAATTTTATAAATTGCCTACACTGGCCAGGGAGAGGGAGATTAATCATTGATTTTTTTTTATTGGCACTTATTAATGTATATATGTTTAATTTTTTAATAAGTACATGATCTTCTTTTCCGTCTCGAACAAATATGAACTGGTGAAAGTTGCATGTCAGTCAAGGAGGAGGAGTTCCACGGAAATAGACATAATGCGGCAATTTTTTTTTTAAATTT
This sequence comes from Agrypnia vestita, assembly GCA_016648135.1. NCBI lineage: Eukaryota > Metazoa > Arthropoda > Insecta > Trichoptera > Phryganeidae > Agrypnia > Agrypnia vestita. Next base: position 92,543 of record JADDOH010007412.1, read on the forward strand.
TACAAAAAAATAATAATTTAATACGTAATCCTTAATAAATGCCAATATTTTTATTAAATGACTAATCAATTATTGTAAAAATTACCCAATTTCTACCTAAATTTTACTATCCCAGGTTGGTGTAACCTCTTAATCATATTTCACTATATAATATTCACTCATTTGTTGCATATCCAAATCATCCTACTAAGTGATATCTGCAAAATATTTTCACTACATTTTTACTTGTTTCCTGGTCATATATCATGTCTTCTCACTCATTTCCCCTTAGGTAATGACATTTCAGTCAGTTCTCCCTCCTCTTTGATTCTCAAATTTTGCCATCGTACGTAGTCAATAGGTACTAAGGCACCGTTATGGACCTCTAGTCGCAATTCCCTCGAAGTTTTACATCTCGCAATAACCATTTCCTTCTTAATTATTTTTTAACAACAACGACCTCTTCATTAAGCTCCAATTTTAACAAAAAACGGTGCAAATTAATTGAAACGCAAGACTCCCACCATAAACGGACCATAATATTAATTAAATATTAAAAGGATATAAATTTATTTATACCTAAGTAAATTTAACATTATTTGTATTCTATCTCCCCCTTATTCAAAATACATTTATAACTAAAGCAGATAAAGTAACATTTGGCATAAACACTTTTTAAGATTCTGATCATTTACATATTTAAAAACATGGTTGTCAGTATTTTTTGCACTATAATTAACATAACAGCGGCAAGATCCTTCAAACAATTTTTAACTTTTAATAATAATAATTATAATTATACTTATTTAAAAAATACATTTTTTAATGTTACATGAAAGTGACACACATTTATTTTATAAAGATATAAAGTAATGATTCTGGTCTATATGTATATATACATGTGAGGAGTGTAAAAGCAAAGGCAAAAATATCCCACTGGAGTGTTTTTGAGACAAATAAAAAAAACCTGTCACTATTCAACGAAATTTCTCTGGAATCTATGAAACCTACATCTAATTTAATTGGAAATAAGTTTTTAGAAACAAAACTACCTCAGTTTTCCTTTTATATACGTATATAAATAAATATTTATCTTTTAAATACGGATATAGCTGTGTTTGCGACGAAATAGGGACATTGATGCTTTTGCTATTCACATAATTGAATATTGTTGTCTTTGCTTCAGTCTGAAATCGACATAAACTTTTACTTTAGTAGTATGAGTCGGCCAATTTGTCACGTGACACATCCTTGGAGTTGATTGGTTGAAGTGGATATTGCTGTGTTTGCTTTTTATAATACAAGGAAATTGCTGTCTTTGCTTTTTAAAGTTTTTTGGAAGGGACAGAGCTGTATTTTTTGTAAATTCTCAAATTCAGTACATTCTAAACTAGTAATCCTCGGTGACTACATTCAAAACATTTATAAAATTTATTTGGATATACATAGCTGTCTTTGCTATTATACTCTTCACACATGAGTTGAGAGTACCGTTCGTCTTAAGATTGGGTTATTCCAGGGGACAATTGCCAATGTATTAATATGTTGTCTCATGGTTGGCGGTATTCGAGGGAAGATGACAATTTTTTATCATAACATATATCAAACAACGGTAGATATATGTTATGATAAAACCCTTTTAAATGTTGTAGTATTAGTGAAGTCTTACATTACATGATATTTTAAAATACCTACAGACGGAATGGAACTAGCCTTTTCTAACAAAATGAATTTTTTCTTAATTTAACACAAAGGCTCGCTGACCCAGGTCAAATTTGACAAGGGGCTTTGCGAAGCCACCCTCCTCCCTCTCACTAACCCTCCACAGCCTCCCTGCCTGGTTCTGTCTAGAGAAACAACAATTAAAATGATGAAACAATTATACATCAATCTGCGTTTGACAGCAGACACTTTTAAGATGCGTTTAGTTGAAAAAAACTAAAAAATATTGTAGAATAATTGTTATTTAAACGGTAAGACGATAAATTTGTAACGCCGTTTTCACCTGATGGTTGAAATATAATCTTAATGGTATTTTTATAAAATGAGAGAAGACTGAAATGTTTTGATAAAAAAAATTAAGTGGATTTAATTAAACATAAAATGAGTGAAAAAAATAACTAAATTACCAATCTATCCAATGCTTGGCAAAATATTCAAAATGCACATAAAATAATCCTCAAGTTTCCTAAAAACTATTTATAAAGTCATTTGAATAAATTTGCAAATATCCGAAATTCCTAAATAGGTATATTAGTGTCAATTTTGTCTGCCTTCATCCAAATATATTCAAACACAGAGAGCAAAGCAAGCTATCATTTATGTATGCTAATCCTGATTCAGACTTAGTTTTAAAAAAATTGGGTTGTAGCAAGTTCGATTAGATAATTTTGCACTCAAGGTATGTTAGTGAAACTGGCCTTTAATAAATTATAACACCCAATATTTTAAAATTATTATCGAGAAGCAAATTTCAGAAAGTTTTGCCATTTACAAATAAATATGTATAAACTGATACTGAAAATGTCTTTTGCTATTGACTAACTATCTCCACAACAGAAGCAATATGCACAAGTAACCATGACATTAAATTGTTTTGACTAGTCGTAAAATATAGACTGTAATTTTACGACTCTCACCCTGATTGATGAAACGACCTTTAAACTGTGATGCAGCGCAGACATCTATGAATCTCTCAGATAAAGACACGGTTTTGAGTAATGTAGGGCTCAGCTGTTGATGTATACAAATGAATGGGTGATGTCCTTCCTGAAGAGCAGGCGGGCCACCTGATAACTGAAGATGCGGAGGAGCCGAGGGGTGAAGGAGAGGACGGGCCTCCATCGGGAAGGCTTGGACCACGATCAGGTGACGTGGTACATCCGGAGAAGACAACTTGAAGTCACCTTCATGAAGCGTTCAAACGCGCTTTTTAAGTCTTGTTCCCTAAAAGTGATAAAATTGTTAAATGGATGTCTCCCTAAAGACATTTTAATTTACAAAAATCAAATAAAATTAAGAGAAAAGATTATATTTTTATATTAATAAAAACAATTTTATTGTGATAGTATTTAAAACAAATTGGATCGTAGAAGTGTGTTTGTATCCTGGTTGTAACCAACTATTTTTAGATTTTTTCTATACATTTTTTCTTTAATTCATCTGATTTGTATTAATTATACTCTGAACTTCAATAAAAACCTCGTAATAAAATTTTATTTTCAATTTTTGCAAAGTTTTTATCATTTTATTTAAGTCATATTAAAGCAAATTAATTTTTCATAATCAATATAAGTTACTGTAATGATAGTTCAACTTTTTGCAAAAAATAAGTCCGAAATATTTAAAAAAAAATGCAAACTTTGATATTGCATATCTCAATAACTATTGATATTAGGTCATTGTTGCTTGAATATTTTCGACTCAATATCAAGGCAGGAATCCACTGTAAAATTTTTGTCACTAGCTACAAGACATCCTGTATAGTTAATAAATTTCTATGTTGGTAAATCACCTATAATTTATCCCATAACATTTCTATTTGTAGGTAAACTAGTACACGTAGTTCCTTCAATAATTTGGTGTAGGAGCTTAGACTTACTAGCTGGGATTCATCTGAATGTGCCAGCTCTGTATAAAAAAAGAAAACCATATAAATTATATATTAGTATTAAACTGTTATTACCTGAGGACATCCATAGATAGAGCACACTGCTCGTACGCAGACAGGAACTGCTGCACTTCAATCCTCGACCAACCGCCGCCCTTCAGGGGTTCTATACATCTGGAATACATATAAATATATAACAATAATGCCAAAAATTGATGAAATGGACTACACTTGGATTATGAGACTGCTGCGTAGCTATACGCCTGAGCAAGGGCGTACAGTGACTTCTGGCGTCACCCTCTACTTCGGCGGTGAAGATCACTGAACCACACGATAAAAGTGTTCCCATATGGAACAGGCTAGTTTAGCAATAATATGCGAATTTAAGAAAACACACTTGTAGGCATATTAACTTAATTTATTTTTTATCTCTTGGACAACATATAGCTTAGAATAACTAATTTAAAAATTAAATAACAACAATAGTAAGGTTTCAAATTGCCACATGGAATTATGGATTATTGTTGAATAATGTGTGCGTGGTGAAGAAACTTTATTAGTTATAAGAATTAATATAATTGTACTGTCGGGTGTTTGAGGTTTTTGTATTTAGTACTGGTAGAATACATATTGGAATACAACTAATGAATAACTGGTACGGCACAATCTTAACTACATACCGGCAAGCAAATCTACACAAAATATGCCTGAGTTTCGCCTTGTACTCAACAGTAAGTATAAATAACATCGTAAAATATCAACATACATATTTGTAAAATAAACGCCGTAACAAAAAATAATTTGAATTGTTAGGCATACATTTCATTGTAATAGAAAATGTAGTAACTATAAAATATAGTACATAAAATATAAACGTCAATTCAAATCCCTATAATTTGAAATTCGCCATAAATCAATTTTTTTTAAATTCACAGGTCCGAAAATGTTAATTTCATATTAGATTAACTCTGGTAATTTGCTCCTGCGCCATAAATGGTGGTTTACGATTTTTGGTGAATTTCGCAATCGCATTGGTTTTTTTTTTTGACCTTGAATTTCGAGTTCTGCATAATTCAAAATACGAATTTCGAATTAACGAGGTTCTACTGTAGCTCTTTTGCTAAAAACCTTGTAGGCATATATTTTAGATATTTGACACATAATTTAGTCACAGGATATGTACTTACTTTTCAACAATGTCCACAAAGTAGGATCTCAGTTCTCTAGATCTGTGAAGATTGCAGGCCAGTCCAGTTAGGCCTCTAGTATAGGACCTGGGAAGAAGGAAATTTATACATTATTTATCATTTATACACTGTTGGCATAAAATTATCTTTCCAATAAAGCCAATACCTTAGCTAGTACGCGTTTATTGAAAGTATACCATACTGCAGAGCTGCACAATACTAAAGTATATATTCCGATCCTGATTGCACGCATCAGTTGCCGAAAGTATTTATAGCTTGCTAGTATGCAAAAATCAAGGATATTTTTCAAGAACCGTATACAAAAATAATATGTAAGTGGAAAACATACTATGTTAGAACCACTCTGCAATAGCCGAGTATGCTTTTGTTGACTTAAAATCAATAAAATATTCATTTACATATTATTATTTACGCATAAGTTTATAATAATTATAACAACTTTCTTAGTTGGCGATAACACACAACACTTTTGTTTGCTATACGAACAACATAAATATTTTAAGTATAAAATTATGTTTATACCTGAAATTGAGTTCCAATTCTTGATACGTCTTCTCCAACAATTTGGGTTTGAGTTTCATACAGACGAGGCTAAAAAAAAAAATAAAAATCTTTTTTACAGTTTCAAGCTTTTGCATTTGAAAATCATCAAATATATAGACATTTTTTTCAATTCTGTAGATGGACACTGAAAATCAATTGGAATGTTGTATTGTTTTACCTAACTCAAAAATAATTTGGTATCTATGTTGAAAAAGGCTAAAAAATGGAAACTTTGATGTCACTTATCTCCTTAAATGTTGACATTTCACCTAAAGTGTAAAGAACCTCCTCAACGTTTTTGCTACTAGCTACGAAACACCTTGTATGTATATAAAACTGTTTTCTATACAAACTTATTTAAAGAAAACATTGCACAATTACCCTTTAGGATCCTGCGCAAAGCATAAAAACTTTCCCCCCCACTTGCCCAACTCATCCCCTACCTCTGCTATAAATGTGTATTTTATTGAATGCCTTCCATTCCAGATTTTTCTTGGTTACACTCGAGGACACTAAGGAAAATATGGTTACTCTACTCCACTCCCCTGAACATTTCACCCTACTCCTGTCTGAACCAAATGTTGCAAACATTGTTATTATTTAGGACCTTCGCTAAATGAAGACACCTATTTACCCCTATATCCTCATTTTAAAATATAACAAAACGAATCCCAGGAAACATCGTATAATGGACCGCTAATATCATATAATATTGCTTTATTTGTAAAAAAAAAAGGCTTTCGGTTTAGTTTTCTTAGTGAAGAAAGTTTAACACTAAAGTTCAAAAATATTGAAAATATACAAGATCAGATTGTTTTGTCGACATTGTTCACATCAGGCATATTGGAGTACATTTCATAATTACTCGGGGCATACAACAGGCTCCAGGCACTTACTGTTTGTGCTCTTTTTCTTTGTCCAACAACACTCGAAGATCTCTCAGGTCCAGAAGGAACTCCCTGTCCATCTCTGTGTCGTAAAACTCTGGCCCTGTGTAGCAATATGTCCAGTTGGCTTTTATTACCTGGCAAAATAAATGATCATTTATACAGATGTAAATTAATGGTTGACACATCTCTCTAATCCAAATTTTAATGATTATTTTTAAATTCTTCGAATACTTAAATTTTGATATACTTTTCAACATAATAATTTACAGTTTAGGGCCTAGGTGAATAAAATTTCTTTGTCCATAAGTGGTTCACGCTCTTGGGACTTGAAGAGAATCTAGTCTACGCAGGGACTGTCGAAATAGCATACTTTTACTGTATAAATGAACATAATAAAATTTCCTGTGGCATTTGTAAATTGAACCACAAATATGAAGTTAACTGATTCGGAGTTTAAGCAAGCATCAGAATATAACTTCAAGGCATCTTCCTAATTAAAACAGATCATCTATGAATAAAGTTTGGCCTCTGCTTATTAAAAATGAGTAACCGTATCAACTATAAACACAAATATCTGTGAGTCGATTATTTATAACTAATGTACTGTCATGTTGTTTCCTGGCACGCCTTTCTTATCTCGTCTCTTTCTTATTTCGTATTCATATATCTTCTTAAGCATGCTCTTTATTAGTCTGATTATGCCAGGTTTTTCGCGGACGCCTTCTATTTTTCTTGTCAGGGTTAAATAATCCGAGAGTAATTTTTTTTATTAAAAACAATTTCTTACCAGAGCACAGTGGAAAAAGTCTCCAAAGCTTAAATACTGCAGCTTCTTCTTGGATGTTTCAAACCTCATGCAGCCTATAAACACAACAGCAGCATACTTTCTGGAAAATAACAAAATCATAGAAAAGTTACGATATAAATTGTATTATTGACATTTTAATAGGTTTGACTTAGCTGCAGTGATAGTACTTAAATTGCAACACGTCAAACAAATCTCACTTATAATGATTTATACACACATTTTTGGAAAGTACGATACATGCATCAGTCATTACGCAAAAACTCATTATAAAGCTGTATAAATAAGTTAACTGAATAAAATAAAAGCCTACATATCATTAAATGTTAAGAAAATATTATTAATGAGTTTTTTTAATAAAACATCTTTAATCCGAGATAAAATTTGGCATTTTAAAAATTTGATTTTGGTCTAGTGGTTAAGACTCTCATCAAGCGATCGGTAGGTCGGTGGTTCGAGTCCCATTCCAGCAGATCTATTTTCATAGCACAAACGTTTAGCTTACTTTGAAAATAATAAGAATATTGATAAGACACTTTGATAAGACACACATTCCACGTTTGCATCCCTATTTTTTATTTAAAAAAAAAGAATACTGTAAAATCCTGTTAATTCGAACCCCAATAATATGAAATTTGTCATAATTAATTTTTTTTAAAACAAACAAGTCCCAAAATGTTAATTTCATAGATGATTAATCCAGATAATTTGAAAACCTCGGTAATTCATGACTAATTTTTAGACCCTTGCATCATAATTCAATACACTTTAGGTCACAAATTCCAATTTTTTTGTAACAAGGTACATATAAAAAAATAATTGTATTTCGCAGTACCTTGTAAATCCACTTTATCTATATATATTATGTCGCTTTCCCTAAGATTAGGGAATCCTATTCTTGACATGCTTGAATAGTTTTGAATAGTTTGAATAGAAGAATTAGTTTGCACTAATTCCTCCTAATTGACGTTTTTTACTTTTTAAAATTCCTCTTTAGTTTGATTCTTTTTTCTAATAACAATGTTTGTGTTGTTAAAATGTTTAATATTCTTTGTAAGAAGTTATTACTGACTTATCTTATTATTTCACAGTAATAACAAACAATTGTATTTCTAGTAACTGCGCTATATGTTGATCTGAGTCAGAAAAAAGGCAGAATCGAAAGTTAAAAAGGAGTGAAGATTGAAGAAGCCTTCCATAAATTCTAAGATAACTTAACTCTAAACAATTTCGATCATGGCCATCCAAACATGATGAAATGGAAAGAATATTTTGATTTTTTCATGAGTGAGAATAGTAAATATGTTTATATCGGGTACTTTAGTAATATTCTTCAATCTTTGCATCAGCATAATAAATATCGCTTTTAAGAAACGATTTCTTGAAATATATGTAAAAACACATAAATTTTTAACAAAATTAACAACTTTTTTCATGAGTTTTATAATTTTGAGAAATTTAAATCTTCACAATCGCAAAATATTTTTTTTGTGTTATTTGTATTTCGATTTAATTCTTTTAATTTTTTTACTTTTTAATTTTTATATTTTCATGTATTTATTTTGAGGATATTATAAAAGAACAGTAACATTACTTGGCAAGCTCATTGGACAGCAGAAAGTGCTGCCTTATGTTGCTCTCAAGGCAGCCGGGAAGGTCCTCCACAGCTTTGTACACACGCTTGAGATTGTGAGTCTGCCGACGTGCGGCGCGGGCCGGAACTCCGGAACGTTCGGCAACCTCCTCCACCTCTCGGCGCTGGCGCCAGCTCAGCTTTTTGCCCAGGATCTCACGGGCCACCGAGTCCTCTAGCGAATAGTACCTAGAACAGTAAAGGTAGTATGAGTTGACTCAATGGCATTGCTAAATTAAAAGGACGTAAATATTCGTAGAGTAATTCAATAATTGACAATTTATTTACGATCTAACTAAACTCACCACACCCAAAACTTACTAAACTACAAAAAATAATTCCAACAGCTTTATCAGAGAGCATACAAATGTTTTTATTTCTCTGCATCAGGTCCAATATTTATTTTTGTAAAATACAGAATAAAATACTTAAACTATTAGGGGGACTGCAGAGAAATAAAAATTTTTGTTGACTCACAAAAATCATTTGGTAAAAGGAAAAATATTTAGTAAATAATTTACAAAACATTTTCCATAATTATCCATAACCATTTTACATCTTTCAGGTAATTTTTCAATTACTACTTACACTAGTTTTACCTATTTTAGTAAGATATATTAAGAAAGTTTGCATGTCAACATTACTGTACAGACTTTGCCATGGCAGGGTTAAATGACAGTGTTTCGAATTATATATTTTTAAAATATACACAAAGTCAATCAAAAACTATTTCAAAACAACCGTCCTGCATCGGGCTCAAGATGGAACTACTCAAGAACAATACAGCCTTTTTTTAGGTAAATAAAATAATTACATTTTGTGACAATTGGTCCATCGTCGACTCTCTTAATTGTTTTCCAAGCCATGTACGTCATAGAAATGTCAAAAAAATATTTATGACTTCTCCAAGAATCAACAATTCTGACAAAAAAGAAAGGAATGGGTGCATATTTTGTGGGTAACCGCTCGAAGACTTATTTACAGCAGTGTACATGTTACAATTCACCGGAATAAAGGGTGAATTTCATATCCGGCCAAGACAAATGTACAGAAAGTTCTTTGCTTTGTTTTCTAATGTGTTTAGTGACAATTTATGGGAAAATTAAATTCCTTGTTTGTTAATTTTACTAACTTTATTTAACTTATTATTATTATTGATAATGGGCAGGTATCTTAAACTGATAGGCCCATATCACTGTCTCCCATTTGAATATCCAGCCTAGACACTGGCTGCAGACACAATGCCCTCAGGCAAACTGTTCCACATATTGACCACTCTATTGCTTAATGCATGCTTTCTTGGGTTACAAAACATATCTGCCATATTATGAATATTGTAGTAGCCCGATAGAATCTTGAATGCCTCGATGAGGTCACCTCTTGCTTGTCGCTCCCGAAGAGTGGGCAGGTTCAAGACTCGCAGCCTTTCCGCATATTCCAGGTTTTTAAGGTACTCCTGTACTATATGATCATAATAAACCAAGCTCTAATACAATGATTTACAAATCAAAATATATTTTGTAACAGGTACATTTGAAATATTTTGAAAGTGCATTAGGTTTTATCAGACATGTGGTAACTATGGACTGAGGCTGCCATTTCGTCATCAGTGGCGGGCAGCAGGATATCGGCAGATCCAGGAAGCAGATATGGACCACCAGAGCGCTACGAGTAGAGTAAGACACTGGGCGAAGTGTGACACTCGTTTTCACCCGCCGACGAGAACAGCAGCCAAAGCTTCAATGCAAAACCTAACTTTACTAGTAGATGTGAAATATTTTCAAACAAATTGTATTGTAGTCTTTTGCTCACATTCAACTTTACTATCTTTTAAATTGTGTAACCAAGAATATATCATTATCCTACTGTAAGTGACCCCTTGGCTTTGGTATTCCTATTAACACAAAGTAATTAATATGGTATTAGATAAAACTAATGCAGCACCACAGCAACTAATTTTATACCTTATATAATAGGTATAAAATTATGGATTTTCATTAAATAAAATGCACACAGATCCAAAGCAGTCCTCATTTTCCATCCATTCCATTATGAGACTATCAAATAAAAAAAACCTAGACGTGTATATATTGCGCTTTGTACAGCAATTGTTAAGAAGGACAAATATATTTTTTAAAATTGGATTTTTAGCTCAGATTTTTACCTCGGATAATCGGATTTAAAAAATATATTTTTCCTCTTTTATTTAAAATATATTTATTTACTTACTTTTCAATGAGCAGTTGTTTTGTTTGCGGGTCCAGCTGGAAGGAGAACTGTTCAGACAGTTTAGTCGGCACCATCAACAATCGCTCCAGGAGAGAAAATGTCCTAAAATTCAATGAAATATTACAAGTCTGACGGGGAAGTGCGTTAAGAGTGTGTATGTATGTATGAGTGGCTCAGAGCCAGACTTCTGTAAGCCACCATTTTGTAATGCTGATATAATTAAGGCTGGACATTCACTTCACAAGTTTTAAATTCTAGGAATTTCGTGATGGCCCTCTTACAAGACGAGTCTAACAGTTAAATTAAATGTAACATCAAGTAAACAAATGGGTTTATAATTAGAGTGAAAAGTTATAATAGATAAAAAGGGGCAAAAATATAATTATTGTCAATGTCTACGCACCAGCAATTAAAATGTAAGAAATTATATGTTTATTTCTGGTAATAAATGATAAGAAGGGCCGATCTGCACAAAATGTCCGACAGCACATGTCAAAATGATAACAATATTTTTGCTTTCCACAAGTGCTTTTTTAATTGTGTAATGTTTGGGTCGAATTCTTATTATTTTCTGTCTAGAATCGCTTCAAGTAAAATATGTTTGTTGGCTTTGTAAAGAATGTCATCCAAATCTTTTTGAATGACAAATAAACAAAAAAGGTATAGACGATTTTTCTTTATATTATAAAATGGTAATATAACCCTTCCCCCGGATTGCGTTCACATTAAAAAATATATCTCGCTAACTTAACCGTTTTTCGGGTTCAAACCGGCCAGCAATGATCGTGCGTACACTAAGCGTGGAGCCAGCTTCACGCTTAATAATAATAAAAATATAATAAATTTTCTAGAAATAAATTGAGACATTTTTTGATTTTTGATTTGACAAATTTGAAAGTTTCAATCTGTATATTGACGATTAGACATATTTGACACTTATGTATGCCCTTCTTAGGTAGGTAATACAACAAAAAAGGTTATAACATATATTATTTTTTAATATGTATTTGATATAAGTTACTTTCATGATAATTATTCCTTTTACAGTTTTACAGAAGACATGTCAGAAATATTGAAAACAAATAATGCAAACTTTGATGTTGCTTATCTCCTTAACCCTCTGAGACCGTATGTATGTTCACACAAACACTAACTTTGCGATTTTATTTTTCCCATAATATATTGAATATAAATGTCGGGTTTTTGTTTTCTGATTGCTGACAATCTTGTCTATGGTGTCTATTTTTTTCCGCTTGGCTGCGATACATAATCCCGCCTAAATTGTCGTTTGCATTTTGACAGATCAACTCTCAGTGAATCTTCCAATTCCGTCCGTTGTTATTTGCATATTTTAAGGATAAACTTACCTTAATTTATCCATTTTTTTTTATTCAAATTATATTTATTTTGTTGCCTAAGGGTGTATTCTAACTATAACATAAGTAAATACATCAATTTTTCGAAGTTATTTGTCAGAATATTCAACTATAAGTTCTATAACAACTTCTAAACTATAAGGATAAAAAAAAACAGCAAAAATTTTCAAAAAATTCTGTGATGTGTTATCATACATCAAATATTTTTTACAACTGTCATAATTAATTCTGGTTTCAGAAGGTTAACCATTGACATTTCACCCAAAGTGTTAAGAATATTTTCTATATGAAATTGAAAGAGGAAGATTTCAAATTTTTGTTACCGGCTATGAGAACACTTGTACTTTGCATATTATTTCTCTTACAACAATTGAAATCTCTGGTATCCATACATTTTTGTAATAATACCTCTGTAAAGGGAATCTCAGCTAGCGATAGTTTTGTGCACGCTTGATACTCAAAATGGTGGAAATTAAGGTTAATAACCTGTAATGGTCCAGTACGTCGCTGGCCACCAGATCCAGAGGAGCCCCAGTCTGCTTCACCACACCTCTCTTCTCCAAAGTGCCTACAGCTTCACTTGCTAAAACACAAATAAATAGTCAAAAATTCATTGTCCTTAATGGTCTTTACAGGGATTGCAATAATAATAAACACACAGGTATACCAATCGACAACACTTACAATTTGGACAATCATAAATTATCGAGGATCCTAACACACCCATCCTATTTATTAGCTAGAGCAAGAATCTTTCCCCGATGCTTTGGATACACATTGCGTATGCAAAAAAGATCATTATGGATTATTATTAATATTTCTTAAATAAATAGAGATGCATATATGGAATATGTATCACATTAATAGTTATACTATTTTAAAACAAAGCTAAACCCTTGTGTTTAGAAAATAGGACTAACTTGCTGATCTCTTGGAATGAGGCTCGAAGCCTTAACTGCCGATTCGATAGGCGAGAGTCTTAACCATCAGACCAATAAACACATCATCTTTCACATTTGATCAACTACTACTAATATAGAATTAAGTTTTAAGGGACTAAATATAAGAAAAACCTTATTCCAAAAGTATTTCTCAACCAAAACGATATAAAGATACACATATGAAAATGATGTGATACGTACGATGGTGAATGGAATAAAAATGGTGAAGGAGTCGAGTTTTTTTATAATGAAAAAAGTATCCATTGAAGAGATACGCAAACAGGGTAAGGTTAAAGGAAACTTTAAATTAATTAGGTTAAAAAATACATGGTAGTGTAAAAATACTTTAAAATCAATAATAGTGTAATAGATGAAAAAAATAAGGATTTATGTCAAGACAACTCTTGTTCTCTCTGCCTACCCTTTCAAGACGCGGCGTGACCGTAATCATGTGTACATAATGTAAAAAATACAAAATTCTACACTTAAATTGCTAAATATCTTTACTCAACGCCAAAATAAAATAATGAAGAAAGAAAGAAACAATGGGCAATACCGTTCAAGCAGTAATCTCAAAGTATTTGTGATAAATATTGGAGAGTTTAAATTAGAACATAACCTGAGAATCTACGGCGTCAAATATGAAATCATGACTTACAAGATCTTCCTTCAATCCATAATTCATAAATTTCCGGATCCACCAGAGTATAGTTGCTTATAAATACGTCCACATCGGCATACATGATCTAAAAATATACGAAAAACCCAACTTTATCAAAACATCTACTGACGTTTCTGGCGGATGGAAAATCGATGCTGCCAGCCTAAATATATGGCTCGCATATCTTTTTTTTTTTTTTAATTCGTTGAGTAGGTACTTGCAATTGATAAAATATTTTTTTAATACAACAAGAAATAATAATAGTTTATTTTTGTATATTTTATAACAATTCAGTTTACGGTTAGGCTTTAGATTTTTTATACAAGTTTTAATTGTTTTGGAAACAATATGAAATCATCAATACAATTGCAGACATCTGGATTGCCAAAAAATATCCACTGAGAATTAAATTGAATGAAACAATTTTTTTTCGTTGATATGGTCCCACGATCTTAATATATATTTATCAATACACATACTTTATTGTGTCTACATACCGTACTAAGTTATACGGTCTGTTTTCACAATAAATATTATAATACAGATGCACTTGGTATTACTGCTTATAGCCGGATAAATTCCAGAAAGGGACTTTGTAAACGCGATTTCAAACCACTTTTTTTAAATTCAAACCGTTCTGCCTTAAAAAAAAATATAGAATATTTTCAAACCATTATACTTCATTAAAACGCAAATTTGACTGGGGTCTCGCCTGTACCCCGATCCTATTTCCGATCTTCCGGTACCCGAAAGTTGAAAAGAAATGTCAAGACATCTGTCAAATGTCATCATGTAAAAAATGACAAATGTACAATCGGCCGTATTCTGAGCTGAAATATTGCTATTTCTGTATCCAGACAGCTATGTATAACATTTTAATGCCGCCAGTCAGAAAGCTCTAAAACGTAAACAAGGTTAGAGATTTCTAATTGATTGAATTCATAAATTTCAAACCTGTCAAACTTAAAACGTCAAAATTAGAGGCATTACCTATAATGTTATACAATAACTGTCAAGATACAGAAATAGCAATATTGCTTAGTTTAGAATACGGTCAAATGTAATTATTGTAATAATACAATTATTATTATAATTACAATTACAATTATCTTTCAATTTAAGAAAGACAATCGAATTAGTGTGTGTAAGCCGTGCGTACGACGCACATTGTTTCGTTGTGTGGTGTTTACGGGTATAATCACCAACACAACGAAACACTGTGCCTCGTACGCATGACTCACACATACTAATTCAATTGTCTTTCTTAAATGAAAATAACTCTGCCTACGATGTAATACCAACCAAGACACGGGTTTTAAGATAATACGACCAACGCGAATAGACCCGAATTTTCAGTTAAAATGATTAATGTACTCGCTTAACAACGAAAAAATATGTGGTATAATAATGAAGAAAGATAGTTATTTATCTTCTTACCGTATCGTCAGACGTCAGTCGAGATAGAAATCGAGGCATTATTTTTTTTAAACAAATATTTGAACACAACACAAAAGAACAAGAACGTCGTGCTGATGTACATGCACTTTAAAAAATGAGTACAAAATCCTACAAAAGAATGATAAAAAGTTCCATACCTAATACAGAAAAACCCCGTTAATTAAAACCCACATTATTCGAAATACGACATAATTCGAAAATTTTCAAGCCCACAAGTCCCAAAATGCTAATTTCATAGTAAGTAGATTAACCCCGATAGTTCGAAAACCCCGGTAATTCATAATTCGAAATAATTTTTAGCCCCTTGCGCCATAAATCAATACATTTTAGTTCGCATGATTCGATTTTTTATTGAAATTTGACAAAGTTGAAAAATATATTTGTTTTTTTTTTTGCAAGAGTGAACACCAAAATATTAATATCGGGTAACTTTTTCTAAGCCTAATAAATTTAATAAATTTCTTGAAATATGCCAAACTATACCTAGATTTTTCACAAAATTAATGACTTTATCATGAGTTTTTTTGTCTAATTTCGCAGTTGTTTCGCGATTTTTGTTTGTGCCTTGAATTTCGAATCAACCGCATAATTCGAATTGTTTTTTTTTGTTCTCTTGAATTTCGAATTAACGAGGTCCTACTGTGTTCAAGTTTCTTGGTCGATTTCATTCATTATCATCTTATGCTTATCGTGAGTGGAAAAAAGTATTATCTTATAAATTTGATTTAATTTCTGAACATTATTAGATAGCAAGTATGAGGTTATTATAATAATTACATTGTTTTCAAATCTGTAAAAACCAGAATTTTATCTACCTAATGTAGTCGTGAATCTACACGGTCTAATTGATGTGACATGTTGGGTATAACGGCATATAGATCACTTTAAATCGAAACGGGTAGGTACATCAATATTTTATTACACTTACATGGATTATAGTGTCTGGGTGTCTTAAAAATGATTTTTTGAATAGATTATCCGGTTGGTCTTTACATGTTTCGTTTTTTTTTAATTTTATTTATTCGGTCATCCAACAGGGAGACATAATTGGTAGGACAAAATACAGAAAAAAATAGTTAAATGTCTCCCACAATTAAAGGATAACACAGATAGAAATAATTATAGACAAGTATCAATTTGATATGAATGACAGATCAAACAATTTAACAGTTCCATTTAAGTGATCGTTCCTAATTTAACTTTATCATAAATATAAAAGGGTTCGTAATGCACCTATATAATTCACATGTTCAGGGAGAGGGACGAGTTTCTAGTTTTGTTTTTTGTTATTCTTATTGTAGTTGTTTTATTTTGTCTACATATGATAGAAACGTCAGTAGGTACGTAGCTGTTTAAGCTGTAGTTTAGGTATGATTGTTTAGGTAGTTTAGGTATGATTGAGTCTACCATAATATAGTATAAGCAATATCGTGTATATCTTGGAATATCGTATTTTAAACAGTGATGGTTAAACCGTTAAAAAACCGGTTATATTCGGAACAGTTATTTGAGATATGTTTCTCGATGATAGATAACTAAGATTTGTCGCAACCAGATACAAATCTCAAATAACGGTTAGTGTGTCACCAGTTAAAATACCATCACTAATTTTAAATGAAAGAATTTACTAAGTCGTGTTCTAATTTCTTGCACGTGACTTCTATACCTATCATTTGTCCAGTTGAAGTATTTGTTTATTGTTAGTCCCAAATATATCAACGTATTTATAGGTAGGTACCTTTTCCAAGGGTGCGCAATTAGTACATGGTGGCTTGAAAATTTTCAATTAATCCTTTAGGTAGGTACCTACGAATCTACTTGTCAAGTATTGTGGACCAGCTCTGTTAGGTACACCTGTACCCAGGCGTATATATAGGCTGTATCCATCCAATGGCGGATTTATAGAGCCGCAGTTGTAAGGGACCCATTATTTGCAAGGGACCCCGATTTTAAAATTGCCCCCGAATAATGAGGAAGGGGAAATCGGAAACTATAGGTTTAGGTCTAGGTCTAAATATCTTATTTTTAAGGATTCCAATTCCGGAATGTTTTCCGAATTCTTTTATCCCGGGATCCCAGTACCTACTGTCACCGGGAAGTTAAATACATAAATGAGTATGAGTGATAAAATCACTTGTGAGTTGAAACTAGTTGGTTTTAACTCAATAAAGTGGTGTTAAACAAAAAGTTATTTTATTTAAAGATATTGTCTCACCACAATGTGTTAGCTTCGTGAAAAAAAAAGACTTATTTATTATTGATATTTCAACCAAAAACGCCCTGTAGGTATTTGTTGCTATTCGGAGCGCACGTTGTGTTGTGTTATCATCATTTTAATATTTAGCGATTCCTTATCTCAAGGAGGGGACCCTACAATTTCCAGTGAGACAGGCCCCCGCTTCGCAAATCCGCTCTTGATCTATCTAGACTAGGGCACGCAAATTTACCGGAAAATGGAATTACCTACCGGTAAATCGGTAAGACTCTCAATTTTATATCGGGTACTAATAAGGTGTCAAAATGTTAATATTATGTCATTCGGCAGTATTCTGAAAATAACAAGATTGTTGTTTCAGTGATTGTTAACCCAACACTAAAAATAGTCAAGACGTATAATAGATCTACGACACTCCGCTTTATTCAGTGATTAACTAAACACTTTAAAATAGACTGGACATTTGTATATATGTGCGTGTATTTACTTAACTAATTTACATTAACGACTTTTGCAATTTTAGATGAGACCTTTGGAAAATTAAAATGAGTAAATCAATGTTTTGTTATACATACATGGATTGTAATTAGAGCCTCCAAATATTCGTGATTCCAACTATTCGAATTTCGAGTAATCGAATATATTCGTAAAATTTTAAAAAAAGGAATAATTTACTTCGGATGATAAATACATTCTATATATTTAAAAAACACAATAATTGTAGTATGTTATAAAAAAACAACAAAATATATTGAAAAATAATGTTGAATTAAGAAATACAAATTAAAAAAAAAAAAACACAAAAAAATATCTCGATAACTGACAAAATTTTAGATATGTTTATATTACCTACTTCACATCTCACACCCCACGTGCAAGTTTTTGAAAATTATTTTGTATTTAACTTCTTGTTTGTCGGCTCAAATATTTATGAATGCTTAATACTAAAGAATAATAGAAAGCCGACAAAACAAAGTTTTTAAACGTATTTTAAACGCTTATTGTAATAAAACTATAAAGATAAGCACGACTTTAAAAAAAGATAAACGCAAAAGACGCCCGACTTCATTATATAGCCCATAGCGGTATATCCGAAATGACCTTCATCACATGCAAATGACTTTCAGGGTTCGTAAACCTTTGTTTTGTTTGGAAAAATATTAAAAATCTTATTATATAAATATGAGCGAATACTTTTTAAAGTTTTCGAATAACGAATACTTAAAAACAGGCGAATATATTCGAGGTTCGAATATTTGGATTGGAGGCTCTATTGAAATGTTGGCGGTACTTAAAGAAGGCCTGTTTATCCATTATTTTTTTTAAGTTAGTTAATATAACAAATATATAATATTTTTTACAATTTACAGTACTTTTTTACCACATTCTATATTTACATTTAAAAAAAAAATAGAGATGCAGCACGGAATACGTGTCGAATCAATATTCTTACTATTTTCAAAATAAGCTTAACGCTTGCGCTATGAAAATAGGACTGACTTTCTGCCGTCCTGGAATGTGGCTCAAACCACCGACCACCAGGTTACTAGGCGAGCGTCATGACCATCACACCAACAAGCTACTCTGTTAATACTCTTATTAATAAAATATTAACATTTACATAATCTATAATACCCTATAATCTATTATATAATATAATAATAGATCGTTCATTTTTACAATAATTATAGCATTTATTTTTTGGTAGAAAACACTAACTTTGTGATTTGACATATTAAAATAAAATAAAACACGTCAACTTTGTATGAAATCACGAAAATTCGTGGTTATATACAAATATCATGTTTTTATACCTCTGTATCTACATTAGACAATTTCGTGTATAAATGTTTAAACAATATTAAATATAACATATTAAGATAAGTGAAACTTTATTTGTATCTTGCATCGCAGATTATTATTAATTAAATATTCATTCAAAGTTGCGACGTAGAATAATGTTCACTTGTAATCTTAGATCGTGAACAAATCGTTGTAAGCTCGGCGCATTTCCACTATGGGTGAGCGTAATCCGGAGTCGGTGCGCAAATTAAATTACACATTAAATTACAAATGCACATTTAAAAGTGAAAAATAATTTACCGAAATTGCCGACACTTAGAAATTTATTTACCGGTGATTCGGTAACGGAATTTAGCCATATTTACCGGTAAATAGGTTAAATGAAAACCGGTAATGCGTGCCCTTTTCTAGACTCAAGGGGCGTAAGGTTTTTGGGGGGGGGAGAGGGGTCAGTGGAATTGTGACAGGGGCGTAAGGGGTCTTTTAAAAAATGTGACACCTTCAATTTTTTCATAAATTAGCCTTCCAATGTATTTTTATTATTCAATTTAATTGATGCTCAAAAAAATTCGAAGCATCTCGAAAAAGACACGTCCGATCCGAATTTAACTGACAAAGGGTAATTTTAATTAGATTAATTCGAATGAATTTTATTTAAGTTGTGTTGAAATAGTACGGTCTACGGTAGATAACGATAAACCTGTAAAACCTGCCATGGCAATTGCTTTTGTATGACGGTTTTAAATCTCCATGGGCCGATTACAAGCTTTTTTATTTTCACGTGGCAAAAATGAGAGATAAGATTTAATTTTTTTAAATGCCTGTTAATGTTGACGGGTTGTCTGTTTTATTAAACACACATATAAAATTTTCAAATGTATTTCATAAAATTACAAAAATTACCCAATAATCCAAAGGAACTACAGAGTAATTAACGTTGAATTATCTTTAATCCGTCAAAAACTACGGACTTTTATTTTGAATTTCATCTTTACACTAATTAGGCACAAGAACAAAAAATGGCAATATAAATCTAAAATGAAACAAATGACTATTTTTAACAATATTTTAATGTTCTGAATCTGAGAACACAATTACTGGATTTTGTCAACAGAGGAATAATTATTAATTAAGATAAATTATAGAAGTCTCGATGAATGTATTTATATGGGAAACGTGTATGGAAGTCTTTATAAGGTATTATATTGTATATTAGTTAAATAATTCTGAAGAATATCATATATACCTACAGTAAAAATAATATTGTTTACCTAATACTCCATTTTTAAAAATATAGTGGTATCATTACCAGCTGTGAAATCTATGTGTACCTACTATGTCATGGGAAGGACCAAAGATATTTCTAGCATAGTCCATTCTAATATATGAAAGAAACCGATTTAGAACATGTATATACAACATAAAATATATAAAACATGTATACACGACAAAACAATAAAAATTTGATAATTGTGGATATTCCTACGGTGGAATTGGTGAACATTAAATTGTGTAAAGTGTGTACATAAAACAGCCGATGACAGGTCAAAAAGACAAAAAAAACTTTCATACATACAGCTTCATATCTTTGAGACTTCTATAATTTATCCTTAGTAAAAATTATTATTTAATTATATAATTACAGTACATTTACACATATTACAACATTACACCGTTTCTGTTAATCCAAATGATCTACGATCTCTAATTCATAAAATTCTACTTAAATTTCTTCAGTTTTCTCTTAAAAATTATCGGAAAGATTTCGCCAGATGGCGGTAATAAAGTTAAACATATGTTTCGTCTTTTTTCTACTGATCTTAAGACCGTTTGTTTCTAGTGCTTCTGACCAAGAATTAAAGTATAGTTGGAGATCTGCTACGTCTGATCTCTGACGATTTAGCCAGACCTCCAATATGACTTAAGTGATCACTTTATAACATACACCAATTCCACCCACGATCGACCACCAGATACATATTTTTTTTCAATCCAATTCATTTTGGAATCCAAAAAAATTGTATATCTTGATTAATGATGATTCATCTCGAGACAAAATCCAGTATAGTGTTCTTGAAAAATTTGAGCATACTCAAAACATAAAAGAAATACGCCACTGAAAATCATCTACCGGATATATCCAACTGATAACTGATTAGAAATTTTCAGTGTAGATAAGGAAGCATACGTTTTTTGGCAGCTTTAGTTTTAGTCAGCGACATTTACGTAGTTGACCATGCGTCGCCATAACCCAAGCAGGTCAACCACTCAAACTAATCCTTCTCAACCACCGAATTCACGCTCCGAAAAGTGTTTAGTGTGCGGTAAAGACAAATTCATGGCCATGTTCGTACCATGCGGCCACACGGCGAACTGCTTCGAGTGCGCCAGGCCTCTGACCAGATGCATCGTGTGCCGTCAGCCCGTCGAGAAGGTGGTGAAGACCTATCATGCCTAAAGGGATTTCTTCCAAATGTGTGCCGGACAATTGCCTGAGACCCAACTGCCCGACAAGCCAACTGCCCGACATCGACAGCCGATTTCCTGACCAGCCACTTTCCAGAAAAAAAATTTAATTATAAAGTAACTATTTGCATATGTAGATACTGTTGAAATCATCAAACTAGATAAATTTAAATTTATACAGAATTTCGACGAAAATTTTTTCTTCGACTGCTTATTTATTTAGAGTATTCATAAGTTCACAGTACAATAAATCAAAGAAACATCTTGAAATATCCTACTGGAGCTCAATTAAGAACGACTCAATATATCAATGTAATTTCAGATCTTAACGCTAATCTAACCAATTATATAAGAAATAAAACAAGAGAAAAGTGAAATAAACAAAGTGTGACAACAGCAATAAACAAAGTATGAAAATTGTAATAAAGGCAATAAGTCAAGAGAAAAGTGAAATAAACAAAGTATGAAAACAATTTTTAAATTAGTTTATAAAACAACAGTTTTTAGAACAACACTCTCCCAAACATCGCATTCTTAATAATACTGAAATTCGCTTGTTGTTACTTCTTGATTGTTACTTAAGAACTTGAGAATAATTCACATACCACAAAGTATCAAATTGTACAGATATAAACTAAAACCTAAACTAGGTCACGGTGGAAGTACATACTTATATGTATAATATGTCCTCCTCGCATATATTAAAAAAAAATTATATCGTAGTGAAATTATTAATTCTTGCATAATTAAATCCCCTAGTAAAACAAATTAATTTTTTATTAATTGTTCTTCAGATTGTTTGTGAACATACTGGCTAGTGTCAGAAATAAATAGCTTAAAGAAATATTCTAACACAAACTGTAAATTGAAATTTGCTTTATGCTGTAACTTTTATTTGTTTTTTGTATTTTATATTTTCATACACATTTTATTCGTTTTTTGTATTTCTTTATCTTTCTTATATATTTTATTTATACCTATGTATATTATAATACATCTGCTCTACATCTACAAAATTACTTTTATATCATTATAGTAGCTTGTTGGTGTAATGGTCATGACGCTCGTCTAGTGATCTGGTGGTCGGCGGTCGGTGGTTCGAGCCCCATTCCAGGACACCGGCATGTTAGTCCTATTTTCATAGCACAGGATTTTGGCTTAGTTTGAGAAAAGTAAGAATATTGATGCGACAAGTATTCCGTGTTCGCATCTCTATTTAAAAATAACATAGATATATTAATTCCCGGCTAAAACATATATATTAATTATATCGTATGTAGATCGTTTACTGTGTTTACTTATGTATTTTTTAATTACTACTAATTGTCTTGTTTTATTATGTTTTTTTATTTATTTCGTGTTTTTTCTGTAATTATGCTTTTTGTTTGACATATAATTTTAAGTAATTTTTACTCAGCTACCAAAATACACCGACAAAAAGGATTTAGTAATGTAATTCATTGAACTTATTTCAGATGTTTCGCCGGACAAAAGTGGAAATCTAATATTCTAATTTTTATTGCTGTTTCCGAAACAGTATTTAGTAATGTTATTTGGAAAACATTAATAACCTCGCAGGACTATATTTTTATCAGAGTTTCATCAAAGTTTGCATTTTAGGTCAAATAAAATAATAAAAACCTTCGAATTCCAATCGGAAAACATTTCAATTGGATTTTTTTCAAGGTTATTATTATTTTATTTAACTTTTATTGAAACGAATGAATTTTCGTAACTGATATAAATTACTGTAATGATAGTCCAACGTTTTGTAAAAAAACATGTCAGAAATATTGAAAAAAATGCAAACTTTGATGTCGCATATCTCAGTAACCATTGTATTAATTAGGTCATGATAGCTTGAACATTTTCGACTCATAATCAAGATAAAAATATAGTCCTGCGAGGTTATTAATGTTTTCCAAATAACATTACTAAATACTGTTTCGGAAACAGCAATAAAAATTAGAATATTAGATTTCCACCTATGTCCGGCGAAATTTCTGAAATAAGTTCAATTAATTACATTATTTTGGAAAAACAAACATTTTACTAGATCGTCAATGGTGTCCCTGATTCACTGTGTTAAAATCTGGTGTCACCTTAAAAGAGGTTTTGAAATGAGCATTTTAATATTCAAGACGAACGAGTAGGAAAATGACACGCTAAGAACAGTATTATGAAGCTAATCTATATTACTTATCTTTCAAATGTGCAATGTTCAATGAGTAATGTTCAAATCATAATCTAAGATTCAGACACTTTGTTTACATTCAGAGCATTCCGAATTGGGAAAATCCCCACGCTGGGTAAATTGAAAAATATTTTTTTTATCTTATAAAGTAATATGCAGAAAAACTAAATTATTTGTGGGTAGCCTAACACAATACGTTTACACAGGGAGCCCTTCCATTTTGCATTTCCTTATAAATCGAATGGAATATTAAGCAAATTTGATAATAATTTATAATTCATAAACATTGCACACGTCACGAAAATTGCATTGTTCTTATCTGGTTCTTATCTTAGTGTTAGTGCTACGGCAGTTCTTATCTCGTTAAATATTATTCATCAACCGCATCCTTACCTACATGTACACAGATCTACGTGAAGGTTTGCGCCCACCGGACGTCTCCAACTGATAATCGAACAACCCGTTTTTGACAGCAAGTACCTACATTTAATTGTGTGGCGCTTAATTCTAGGGGCGGACAGCCGTCATGGACAGCTCTACAAATGATCGGACGCGTTTGGTGACCCAAGGCGGCCCCGCGGTGGAACCTGGCCAGCCACCATCGTGCCAGTTACTGGGCCACGAAGACAAGAGGGCGGGCGCGTTCGTGCCGTGCGGCCACGTGGCGGACTGCTTCGAGTGCGCCCGGCCCCTGACCGGATGCGCGGTGTGCCGTCAGCCCGTCGAGGAGGTGATGAGGATCTATCATCCCTCCATCATCACTCCAGCCATCATGGGCTGTTATCGGGTGGTCGCACAAACCCTCCCCGCGGTGAAACCTGGCCAGCTCCCATCGTCGCAGTCACGATCCGCGGAGTGTTTCATGTGCCGTGAAGACAAGAGGTTGTGCGCGTTGTTGCCGTGCGGCCACACGGCGGACTGCTTCGAGTGCGCCCGGGCCCTGACCAGGTGCGCGGTGTGCCGTCAGCCCGTCGAGAAGGTGATGAAGATCTATTATTCCTAAAAGACTAAGAGCCAGCCACCGCCAACTTACGTTATAGTATCAAACCTGAAATACGCCATAGTAGGTGAGAAGGTTCGAATATTATGACATTTGAGTTCGGGGGACTTCGGCAGATAACAAGTAATACAGGTACAATAAACTGTGTAAGTAAAACACGTTTCTATATATATATGTACGAATGTGACGAAAATGTGCTTTCTAGCACATTTCTTTGTTATGGGAAGGCCTCAAATGCTTCAGATTGTTTTAAAATAGGCGCGCCGACTATGTCGGTGAGTCTAGAAGGTTCCGGAAAAACCTGCTCTAGAAAGTTCTGGAAGGAGAAAGTTCTAGAAAATTCCCGAAAGTTCTATAAGGTTCTAAACTAAGTGACGGAATATGTCGGTGTGTCTAAAAGGTTCCTGTACATTCAATAAAATTCTTGAAAGTTCTGGAAGGAGAATATTCTAGAAGGTTGACGAAAATTCTATGACGATCCAATCAGTATACTAAAAATCTACGCGTGCGAAGCCGCGCGGGCACAGCCAGTAAAAAATATAAAAACTAAAATCAAAAATGTGTGGATGGAAACTCGGGAACTGTTTTGATTTATTGGTTCACTTGAATTTCCTATTTCAGTTTGCAAAGTTTCCATTTTGAACGAGAGCGTCTCTATTCTATGACAAGAGCATGCCAGTAATAAGCTTGTGTGTTCGATTGTTAGCTCTGAGCATGCTCATTCATGAGCATATTTAAAATGAGCATAGAAATAACGAGCAAGTGTGTACATGCTAGTTTTCAGCATGCTCAAAAATAAGCATGTGTGTCAGTACCTTTAACAAAATTATAATAACTTTTCTTTGTAGTGCGGTGTATTGCCTGATAAATGGAAAATGAGTTGTATAGGTATCTCCAATTTTCAAAAATGGAGATAAAAACGATACAACAAATTACAGACCATATATATATATATATATATATATATATTAGGTCCTTACATATGAAATTGACGTTTAGTATGGGAGGAACATAAAGCTGATATTTTTTTATTATAATATATTTATTTCATCAAAGTATGTACCATTGCTATCTATGCACTTTTGCCATCTCATAGGTAGTCCATCGATCCCTTTACTAAAAAAAACATTCGAACGGGAATCAATAAAATCTTTGAAGGCGGTTTGGACTGCCCCATCGGAGTTGAATTTTTTCCTTTGCAAGAAGTTATCCAAATTTCGAAACAAATGGTAATCTGTTGGGGCAAGGTCCGGAGAGTACGGTGGATGTCTTAGACATTCCAATTGAAGCTCCTCTAATTTGGTAGCCGTCTGTTGTGCAGTGTGTGGTCTAGCGTTATCATGAAGCAGCAGTGGCCTAGAGCGATTAACCAGCCTCGGTTGTTTAGCAGCTAGCTTTTCCATCATGGTTTGCAGTTGCTTTAATATTGTTTTTAAAATTTAAAGACAATAGACATCTGCCGTAATCGTCTGGCCAGATTTAAGAAAGCTGTAGTGAACGACACCAGCACTAGTCCACCAAACGCTCACAAGTAACTTTTTTGGAGTCAATTTTCGCTTGGGGCATGGTTTGGCTGGTTCGGCAGGGTTCAGCCATTGCGATGAGCGCTTCCGATCATCGTACAGGATCCACTTTTCATCACAGGTAATGATTTGATTTAAAATCCCTTCATTATTGTGCCGGTTAAGTAATGCAACGCAGCAGTCAACGCGCATTTGTTGATTTGCTTCACTCAATTCGTGAGGTACCCACTTTTCAAGCTTTTTCATCTTACCAATTTGCTTCAAGTGGATTAAAATAAGTTTATCACTAACACCGCAGCCTGCAGCTAACTCGGATGTGGTTTGCGGTGGATCCCCTTCCACAATAGCCTTCAATTCTTCATTATCAACTTTGGTCTCCGGCCATCCACGGGGCTTGTTCTGCAGGTCGAAATTTCCAGAACGAAAACGTTGGAACCAAAAACGCACTGTGTTTTCTTTTGCGGCACCGTCGCCATACACATCATTAATCCTTCGAGCCGTTTCTGCAGCACTGGTGCCACGGTGGAACTCGTACTCGTAAATAACGCGATATTTCAAGTTTTTCATTTTGTAAACTGAGTGACGCAAAGAAAAAAACAATTGAGGAAAAAACAAATGAATTATAATTTTCAAAACACAAATACATGAGTAAATAGCTGTATAAATTTGAATTTGGAATTCCTAACCAAAGAGAAGATATTTGAGATCAAATTTGCCAGTACGGCAAAACGCCAATTTCATATGTAAGGACCTAATATATGCGGGAAATCAAATCTTTCAAACTTACTTTTATACAGTATATAAATAAGAATATGAATAATCACTTGCAAACAGATTCGGTGTATACCTATGGATATTAGCATAGCATACAACAAGGTATCACACAAACTATTATTTAAAAAATTAAAAGCAATGGGAATAAGAAATTACTCATTAGAATAGATTGAAAGCTATCTAACTTCTTGAAATCTCTATATAAACAATACACATGATTTCAAATCCTTTCCATTTGAGGCATCCAGTGGTGTACCTTGAGCCTATTCTATTTTTACTTTTATAAATTATATTGTTGACATTTTTTATGCAGTTCATGTTTTACTGTTTGCAGATGATCTTAAAATAATATGTAAAGCGATCTCAAACATAAACGACTGTATTACTTTGCAAGATAACCTAAATCTGCTTTATACGTGGTGGAGCAATAATGAACTTAATGTAGAAAATATCTTTATGTAGAAAAATGTAAACAAATAAGTTTTAATACGAGTAAAAATAAAGCCATATGTCAATACTGCATTAAAAATATAGATCTATGTAGAATTTCAGTTATTCGGGATTTGGGTGTGCTTTTCGACGAAAAACTGTCCTTTATTCAACATTATGACGAAATTTGCAACAAAGCAATGAAATCCTTAGGATTAGTTTTAAGGACAGCAAAAAACTTTAATTTGCTCCGCTCTCTTATTACATTGTACACATTCTCTGAAGAAGTAGGTACGTGGGAATACAACTCAATTTTGTGGTCTCCTTACTATGACACACAGTCTAGGAAAATGGAGAGTAAATTCTTGAGATTTATAAATTTTAGAATGTGTATTCCAATAGAGAGCATAAATTATGATAATTTAATGAATGTAGTTCATTTGAAAACATCATCATACAGAAGAGATGTAAGCGACTTAGGCCCGGTTGTTTCAAGTTCGATCAAAGTAAGCGGTCGATCAAAGCATAGATTTTTACGAAAACGGATCGTCTGATTGGTGGAGAACGTATAAATCTATGCTTTAAAAGAACGCTTACTTTAATCCAACTTGAAACAACCGACCCTTAGTGTTTCTATTTAAAATTATTAAAAGTATGTTGGACTGCCCTGAACTAATTCAGATGGTCTCGTATAATCAAAGTCAAAGGAGACATCACGAAGTGTTTTTTGTAGGGACCCACAGGAATAACTATCCACTAAATTCACCGTTAACACGCATGCATCGCCTTGGAAACAAATTCTCGGAATTCGTAGACATTTTTCGTTGTAGGAGCATGCCCGAATTAAGGAATTACTTAGACTTATAAATATACCAATAGAACTAATTACAGTTTAATGCACTAAATTTTTATTTATTTTTTGTCCACGATAAATTATATATATTCATTTATTTTAAAGTGTCCTAATTATTATTTATTTTCCTTTTAAATAAGTTTTAATTTTATCTTTATTTTTTTGGTATATTTTATCTTCTTTTCTTTTCTATTATTAATTTATTTTATAGTGTTCATTTATCTTAAAGTATATTTTATGTTAGGTATATAAAAATCCTTGTAACGTTCTTGTACTGTAAAAGCCCACTAGGGCATTGATTAGTAAATTAATAAATAAATAAATAAAGGAACAGGTATGATTTAAAAAAAAATATTGATTTCTTATAAGTATCTAAAATGTTATATTTTATTTGTCCCTCTGCACAAACCATCGAGAGAATTCAACACAAATTATTACAATTAGTAGATTGAAAAATGAATATGTAAGTATAAAAAGCAGCGAGTAACTAATGGTGTTACATGGATGTGGGGAAAAGAGGTAGAAGAAGAAGAAATGAGATGCAGTAAGTGATTGCCAAAAGTCGATTTAGTGATGATGATTTGATTCCGTTAGTTGAGTAGTGCTAATATGAAGTAGGTACTTGAGTGGTGCTAGAATGGAGAACATACAACCCTTATGAAAAAACTCAATATTCTTAGTTTGTCAGATTGAAGGAAATTAATAGACTTAATATTTCTGTACAAAATTATCAATTATCTAATTGGCAGCCATGATCTTCTTTCTTAAGCACCTACCTATGTCGCGTTCAAAACAAATATTCTATTACGAAATATGCGAACAAACCTATCCCTGCCTAGAATATACAGACTGGGCAATTTGTCATACAACTCACTGTGTACAGTGAGTTGTATGACAGATTGCCCAGTCAAATTTGCAAAGTACCTATCTGGAATACAAAATGCTAGATACTTTAAAATCAAGTATTTCAGATACCAGATACAAATTACTTTCTGGAATTATATCTGAAATACCAAATACAATATACGTATCTTCCAAATACTTTTTAAAGAAAAAATTCTTTTGTAAGAAAACACATTTTATTGAATGTAAGTTTATTTTTTTAGGTGAATTATTTACGAATAAATCGCGTTGATCGCACAAATGTGACAAGACAAAATATTATATTCTCAAGGTTTTAATTGAGACTTAGGTAAGTAAAACCAGTTCTTCAAACATTTTAAATGTTATCTATATGTCCTTTAAAATCTTCAATCCAGTAGGTGTACTTTGAATTAATAGGGGAGAGGGGGGTAATGGGAGTCACTTAAGCAAGAAATAGAATTAAACTCTAAATTTTTTTTCAAACCTTATGAAAATCAAGTCTTATGGTAGTTTAACTATTAAACTATCAGTTTTAAATAGTTTCATTACCTCTGAAATAACATATTACTAGCTATTAAACTTAAAAAAAAATCAACTTTGACCACCATTGTCCACATATGAGGGTAATCTTAGAGGGTAATTATAGTCACTAAAGAGACAATGAGCCTAGCCTAACAATTGTCACACACATAATCTTGTGGAGAACTTCTGCGAGTGACCACAACCCACAAGAAGAGCGCCTGTACCATTCTTCATTGTTGCGACCGAATTCACCAAAAACTAGGCAATTATTCATATCGTCATCTTCGTATTCACATATCTTATTAAGATTGTTATCTGGTTCCAAAGAAGTCTTTTAGTCTTGGAGTACGCGCCCTTTGGCCTTATTTGCTACCTTTTTCTGAAGTTTTTGCTTATTGATTTTTTGATTTTGGCACCATGTTTTTTCCTTTTGCTTCGTTAGCTGAGTCAACTCTCATTGCCCGCATTGCAGTGACTCTTATTATTTGATTATACCTAATGTGTAAAAACAATTAACAAAAAAATTATTTGCTCTTAAAACACCGCAATTTTTTTCTAAATCGGTAACTTAAGATTACAGTCACCCAATACACTACCTTAAATACTCAGGTTTCCTGTGGATGGACGCGTACTGAGCAGGGGAGTGCGAGCTGTCACATAACGAGTATTTTAATCCTTTATTCGTTTGTTTAAATACTATCATCTGGATGCTAGAACACTGAGCACCATTGCCCCCATTACCCCTTTCTCCCCTAATCATAGATGACTACATTTTTTTTTTTTTGGATATGCTTGTGGATGTCTGCTTTTATACCCCAATTTATTAGATTATGGA
Organism: Agrypnia vestita; assembly: GCA_016648135.1. Lineage (NCBI taxonomy): Eukaryota > Metazoa > Arthropoda > Insecta > Trichoptera > Phryganeidae > Agrypnia > Agrypnia vestita. Next base: position 123,354 of record JADDOH010007412.1, read on the forward strand.
ACTTCTACGTATAACAGTTCCGGGAAAGATTTCGTTTGGTCACATTAGCGATCTGTATTACTGACGAGTTAGAAGTGTCCAAGTTATAGACGTACCACTATAACTTGGCGTTTGAGGGAGGGGATCGCTGTCGCGTAACAGAAGTTGTCAGGATGTAAATTTATTACACAATACATAATGTACAGTTGCCGGCAAACTTCTTGAAATTTATTTGCGTAGTGGGGGAATGCGCAGAGGACAAAATTTGGGTCTCGTTGGTGGAATGGTACATGCGCAAACTTCCCCCCACTACGCCGTAAAATTTCAAGATATTTGCCGGCTACTGTACAGAATGTCCGGTGACCGGTGTCGTATTAAATACAGAAATTTGGTCGGGCAGCACTAAAGAAACCATGCAGTAATGGCGGCCGTTATCTATCTGTCAGACGGTAATATCGGTCCATTATTCGCTTTTTCAGCTTCGCAAAACTTTAATACTTCATTGGCAATTGTTCTTGCACCACCCCGGACTGTTTAGGATGTTTTGGACATAGTAATTCAGTGTATATTGGTAATCAAGATGTCACAGCTCGCGCTCAAAGACGAAAATGAATTGAATGACAGGGCGAGGGGTTACCGCCGGGTGCGGGCGGGGCGGGTTTTAGTTCAAAATTCGCCGCACGCCAAGTTACGTTGGGCAAGCAATATAAGTGTCTACGCATGTATCAGTTACTCTCGGGAAAGCGAACTAGGTAAGAGTTTAATTCAACCAGGCGAATAAAGATAGATGTCGCTGTTCTTTGAAAAGATACGTAAAAAACGAGAATGAAATTTACAGACCGATTTCTGGACCAAAAAAATCGTAATCTGCCATAGACAATTGGGAGTATTCTATACGATACTGTTACGTCATTCTGCCTGCTTACGCTTGCGTGTGATGAGTCGTCAAAATTCGTCCGTTTCTTATAAAATGACAACACTGTTAATGTATCTTGTTCGCAGTTTATCAGAAATTCAATTAAAAATATTGTGGAACGTTTTAAAACCATTATAAGTACTCCATCAAAACGCAAATTTGACTGGGGTCACTTTGTAGCCCGTTCCGATTTACGATCTTCTGGCATCCGAGGGTTAAAATATTATTTTCAGTTCTCTGTTTGATATTTAAAGACAGTGAAAGAAATATGATAAAACTTTTATGTATATATTTATTTAAACAATAACTATTTGAAATGGTAAATAAACATTACATTAGAATTAGTTGTACATATTTGAAAAACAATTTAACATTTTTTGACTAGAATATTTTGGTTATAAAGTACCTAATTTTAATAAATTTGTTGGTTTTCGTCTGTTGATGAGGCGACTTGAAGCATTAGATATGGGAATCTATAGAAGTATGAAAATCAGATGGATTTAAAAATGCAATATCCCACATTGAAGATAACATGATTCGGATGAATAAATAAAATAAATGATTAACCGCTCCCTTGCCCCGCATTTTAACAAACGCAGTCAGGATTGCCCCGCAAAACACAGCCGGCCGCGCGACCCGTAATCAAGAATTGGTATTAAGTGTTCAAAGGCAATAATTGTTTGTCACAGATAAATAAACAAAAAACTTGTATATTTTTCTTATTTTAGTTTTTTTTTTAAATCATTGGAATAAATAAAAGATTTTCGCGCGTAACCGCAAGTCCACGTATTTGGACCGGGGCAAGCGAGTGGTCAAAACAATAAATATCCGAAAACTCAGTTTTTTAGGTCACCTAATCAGATATCCAGATGCATCAGATCCAGCATCTCATAATGCTGGAGTTTTCTTGAAATTTTCCCGGAAGATGGAGAACATCCCGACCGATGCTTTGACCAGTCTACCAGGCGTGCACAATCGGTACATTAATATTTTTTGATAAAAAAAAGCGTAATTAAATATTTATCTGACAAAATTTATATTACATGTCTTCGACACGGTATTTCCACAGAATAGACATAGACACACCCTGTTTTCGACACGGTGTTGCTGAAATATCGTAGAAATACGGCATTATCGGCCGTATTCTGAACTAAGCAATATTGCTATTTCTAATTTCTATATATTTTTAGCAATATTGCTATATCTTGATGTATGTATGAAGTTTGACAGGTTTGAAATTAATGAATTCAATCAATCAGAAAGCTAAAACGTAAACAAACAAGCTATTCAAAATTATGAATAGTGAGCTTTCTAATTTCAAACCTGTCAAACTTACAACGTAAAATTGGCGGCATTACAAGACACAGAAATAGCAACATTGCTTTGTTCAGAATACGGCCAAATATCCCAGAAAACTCAAACTAGAATATAATTATACTGAAATAAAATTTGAATAATGCAACAGTTATTGTGTCGTGAATATTTAGAGATGCATATTTTATTTTACTTTTTTTCAAAATACATGTTTACCTATAACTCAGGTTGGAAAATTATTTTTAAGTTGATGTCATTTGCACCAGCAAATTCTATTTTTTTTTCGAAACGTTACACCATAGGCATTGCGTTATTTAAAAGAAAATAATTAACTTTTTATTTCACTCAAACCATGGCTACATGATTGTGAAAGACCTTTGCGGGAAAGCACATAACTCCGCCATTTTGAAATTTGAATAATAATTTGTTAATGAAAACTATTAATAAATGTTTGCCGTAAAGAATTATATGTACACAAAGTGGTGTAACTTCTTATCGAGGAGCCAGCGACCGACAGACATATTTTCTGTAGATGCACACTATAGTAGGCACGAAGGTTTGGATATTATGATATTCGAGATCGGGGGATTTTGGCATACCGGTACAAAAAATCGAGTAAGTAAAACGAATAATAACAAACCCGATTTTTAACGTGTTTAACGAAACATATTTCCTCCGCCAGACAATTTGAATCTCTATATATAATCATGCCACATACGTTATATTAACAAATCTGAATTTTATATATTTTATTCGGGCCACTGATTAAAAATATCACCTGATTTTTATTTAAACGTTTTATTTACACATTTTTTGCACCTGTATTTCCTGTTGTCTGCCATAATCCCCCGAACTCAAATGTTATACTATCCAAACCTACTTATATTGTACATCTACTGAAAATATTTCAGATTTGATACTGTAACGTAAGTCTGGCGGTCGCTGGCTGCCACTCTATTAAGCAAAAGTGGCAGTTACAAAACAGTTACACGGTATTATTTTGATATAATTATATAAAATGATATATTATTTCATAATACGTATGCCTTGAACACTTACTTTTTAATGTACATATTATTAAATAAATATATTGAAATTGAAAATTTAATTATATAGTACATTTTTGACGGTCCACGAAGAGGCGGCGGTAGAAACATTCGTTGAGCGGCCGGTTCGGGCTTGCTGACCCGGGGTTCAAGCCTCATCTCCGGCCGTTTAACTTGTTTTATTAGCCGTGAATTCTAACGAAATTTCGTTACACGAAGTTACGGACAGGCAGACAGACAGATGGACGGACACACAACGAAATTATTATGTTTGATGGCTAACTCACGTGAGTTGAAAATATTAATAAAAATGTCTGTTAAATAGCACATAAAGAGCGAAAAAGATTATATTCGCTTTTTACCTTGTATCTTAAAATAAACATTCTGGTACTTAGTGCTTCATTTATTTCCAATATTCAGTTTATATAGAACTAAAAAACGAGTGTGTTTTTATTTTAATATGTTTGTATATTGTGAACTAGCTCTGTATACAGGGCGTCTCGTATTTCGACGTCAAGCCGAAATCGGGTGATAGGCCAATTCATAAAAGTTATCAGAAAAATATTTAAAAAAACAAAAAAAAAAAACTGTCAGTTAAAATTGGGCAAAGTATTGATTTTGAATATTTGGTTTGGTCAAAAAGTGACATTTTCTTCCAAGCTGGAGCAGTTAGGCCCGGTTGTTTCAAGTTCGATCAAAGTAAGCGGTCGATTAAAGCATAGATTTTTACGAAAACAGATCGATCGTCTGATTGGTGGAGAACGTAAAAATCTATGCTTTAAAAGAACGCTTACTTTAATCCAACTTGAAACAACCGGCCCTTAGTTGGCTTTGAATTTTTGGACAAAAGTTTACAGAAGCATTATTCAGGATTACATAATAATAAAAAAAATGAAGAAAAATAAAGATTTGTAGTAACAGGAGTGAAAAAACCGCCTCAAAGTAGATTTTTTTGTTTTTTTAAAATGCTTATATTTTTTAAAACACATGACTTAGATTTTTTTAAATATTTTTCTGATAACTATTATGACTTGGCCTATCACCCGATGACGGCTTGACGTCGAGATACGGGACACCCTGTATAACTTAAGAAACCGAATTTAACATGGCAGAGTTCTGTCGAAACTGGGACGATAATGACATCAACGTCTCGGCTGGACATCAACTTAACCTATCTTGATGATATGTTCATATAATATGTATGTTCCAGTACTAAGTGTAAAAATTCTGAATTTAATTTGATGGTACACTTTTTAAGTAACGCGCTTCAAAGTCTAAATAATCTTGTATTGGGCGTAGCAAGTTAATACTTTCTATCTTCATAGCAAAATAACTGTATGGTTACATTTTTTATGTTAATAAAAAGAAAAAAAAATGTATAAAATCATTATTTATCGAATTATCCACATGTTTCGGGGCCAATGGTTCCTTCATCGGCATACAACGTATACTAAAAATTAAAATTGGACATATACACATTAATAAAAACAAAAAATAAATACATGGAAATGAAATAAATAATTATAAATTAAGGCGTAAACAAATTTAAAATGTCATTTATCAAACTGTAATCCTGTATTATTTGTATGTAAAATTTTTAAACCCTTGTTAATGTCAAATGAGAAGTTTGTTTCCAAAATGTGATTAGTTAATTCAGAATAGTTATTGCTCTTTAAATATTTCAAGTGCTTCTTAATTATATTATCAAAATGTCTACAAGGTTTACCTACAAAAAATGATGGCAATAATAATAAATATTAAAGAATTATATATTAAACAACAAGGAAAAGGATGGTATTTAAAAAAAATAAGGGGTTTATAAATTAATTTGTAATGATTACAACGCTCTTTTAAAAAGGTAAAACTTACAGAAAATTTGATATATATTAGAGTTAAGGTGATCGTCTGACAAATTGAGCCAAATTGACAATATTTTCTCATATCATCTCTCTCGTTTTTTATCACATTTTTGTATGGAACGATATATTAAAAATAATTCATCAAGTTTCACATGCTAAAAATGCATAAAACGCATACAGATATCTTTTAAAATGATACAATCTAAATTATTTAATCGATTAAAAAAATATCAAACCTGCAAAGTTTCAAAAATGAAGAAAATTTCTCCACAATAACAATTTAATTATCGTCTTTTGGAAACCATTATTTTGCTTTTTCTAAGGGTTTAGAAAATTTACAACCAAATAACGTAAGATTTCAGTAAGATTAATAACTTTCTTAATTTGTTTTCATATTACTTCTAAGTTATTTATTCAACTATCAGTGTATACATTTTTTGTTTTTGTTAATGTGTATAGGTACTTCCAATTTTACCATTAGCCATTGGTGCTGAAACATGTTCGTTATTCAGTAATTAGTGGTCTTGTACAGAGTGTTTTCTTTTTATTAACATAAATACTTTCTAAACAAAAGTCAATCATGCATATATATTCCCATTAAATTATGCGTGGAATGCATGGGTTATGGCAGTGGTGTGGTTGATTTAACTGATGACCAGGGCCATGTACTTCATGGTTTTGGTTTGGATGGTCTCTACGGGGAAGATGTAGGTCTCCGAGAGGAACTTGTACGAGACTTCTCCGATCTCCTGGAAGCCGCACTTGGAAGCCAGCACCTGCGACTCCACGGCGGTGAACACCGTCGCTGTCAGCTTCAGCCCCAGGGCCTTGCAGAGCGGTATCCTGGAATAATGATGAAATTACATGATGCCAATGGCGGCCTTAGGGTGGAAACACACTACTAAAACGCCATGCCACGCCATCTGACGCCTGTCAGTACTTGTCATATATTTAATATGGTCAGATACAAATAGAAAATACGCCATGCGATCAAACGCACCCCCACGCGGTAACATCCAGTCGATCCAATCACAGTTCTCTCACAGACCCCTTCCTACCCCATTCCTATATGCCTCTTTTTCTTTTAACCTTCATTTATTATTATTTTTATGAATTTCGCATGTTTCTTTTTATGGCTACTCCACTATTTTCTGTGATATCTATTCTTTTTATGTTTCTCTTTTCTATATGCTTTATTTTCATTCAACATTGTTTTTATTAGACTTCGTAAAACAATGAAATCTTTATATCACCCCACAAACTAAATTTTTAACCGAGCAACGCCGGGTACGAACAGCGAGTGGCTATCCTGAAAATTCCATACTGGCTAAGCTGTGTAAATACTACGAAACCAGAGAGCCCTAGTCGACTTCGCACAAATTTCACGGATATGCACTATCGGTTCGGTATATTTTGAAACCAAAAGTTGTTGATATTGCCTTCATATTCTATTTTAGGCGTTACAAATAAATTAACGAAATGCGACGCTAGCTCTTAGCTATAATTGGGCTCAAACCTCTAACGACTCTGGTCATTCATTCGAATACATACATAATTCTCTATGTCTGTCACTAACGATACCACGATGCTAAGCTATATGGCGCTGTTTTCACAGCCGTAGCTTACGGCTGAAATATATTAAATTCTCCGTATCAATGCGCATTTTTCGAAAACACTTGCATAGTGACCAAAAAAATTGTCTTTAATAAAAAAATATTAAATATAAAAATTTGCAATATATTAAAAAAAAATACGAGCGTGTACTCATATACGCGCGGTAGTTATATTTCTACAAACAAAAACCTTCTTAAAATACAATCGAAACATTCGTCAACTCGCATGTAATCAGAATCTGACTGCTGACAAGAATTCAATATTGCGTCGTTATTGAGACGTTGTTCTTCTTCAAAAAACGTGTGCATTTACAAGAAAGTCCAAGTACTTACCCACATGAAGGTAGACACTTAGACTTAATCGATTTTCGACCTAAAACGGTTCCGTATTCAAAAGTTTCGAAACTATGAAACTTTGACAGCCGCATTGAATGTCGAATGAATCTATGAGTTTTTTGTTTTGAAAACGAATATCTGACAATTAGGTCGTTTTTGCAGTAAATAATTTCTCGAATATCACTTTTAATCGTTTTTGGTACGGTGACAAAAAAATTCTTAATAAACGATCGAAACAGAATGTGACAGCTGTTAGTTAGGCGTCGTTAGTTCTGATATTGCATTTCAGCTACACGTTCCGCTACATGCTGCGTGCGCAACTTCCGCTACACTTCCGGCGCAGCGGCCCCTCACCTGGCCTTCAGTATCTCGGCCCCGATGTTCTGCCCGCGGTAGTCCCGGGAGACAGAGAGCCCGATGGCCCCCAGGTACTCCGTCACCCCGTACAGGGAGAAGGCGTCCACTTCCTTGGTGATGTGCATCACGGACTTCATCACTCGCTCGAAGAGACTGCCCGGCTTTAGCTGGAATAAAGGAATAACGGAATGAGTAACAAACAAATGGGCGCGAGAACCGCAGAAACCGCAGGATGTGTTCTGCGTACTGCCAGGGTTTTCGAGAATACCCGCGCACTGAGAACTTTTTACAACTCCTTGGTGCGGAGTAGACTCGAGAGTGGCTCGATGATCTGGGGGCCACATGAGGGCAAGTACTCTCTTATGGTGGAGAAAGTCCAAAAGAAGTTTCTGAGATATCTCTACATGAGAGAGTACGGGCATTATCCTTGGCTTTACCCGACCGATTTTCTCCAGGGTATGCTTGGCTACAATAGTCTAGAGACTAGGAGGAATGTGTATTTGATTACACATTTTTATCAATTGTTGCGCGGTGTGATCGATAATCCTGAAATTATGCAGAGCATTGGTTTGTATGTTCCTTACATAATATTTTAATTACATTAGACATCGTCAGCATAGATTGTTTCACATTCCAATATACAGGACCAACCTGCCGATGATTATGCCTGTTAGAAGAGCCACAGCTATGCTGAACAAAATCGCTTTGGGTATTGATATATTCCATGTGACTGAGGGGGTTTCCGAAGCGGAATTCTCCTACACCTTTGACCAGATTTTATGTTATTTTTAATTTATTAAAAAAATTTATTTTGATATATACTTCCATAATATGTATGACTTGAACACTTAGTTTGTAATGTACATATTATTAAATAAATTGAATTGAATTGAATTTTTGTAAAAGTTTTAAGCCATCATCATCATCACTCTTGGCAATACAACCCTTGGTGGGTCTTGGCCTCCTCAATAATTTTCCTCCACTCGTCTCGGTCTAATGCCAGCTCTCTCTCCAGTTCCGAAGCTCTAAGGCAGAGATGTCTTTAAGCCATCACGGTGCGATAATACGTTCACAAAGAGGCAGTCAGCAGTACTGCATCGAGAATGCTAGGATTTGTTCTTATTTGATTAAACTTTGTTAATATATATACGAATACATGTCTTTGTTCAAACTGATATACACTTTATAATTGTCTTTACTTAATTTGTGATATATGTGCTTTATTATGTAATATGTTGTTTTATTATTTAAACATTCTGTCACGGAGTATTAATTTGTAAAGAGATAAACAAAACCCCGTTTTTATGAGAGGGGATAGGATCAGTGCAGAAGAATGTCCCCCTTGCGTCTATTTAAGGCACATTTTAAATACGCATTATTCTAGCGCATTCAAATCCCCTTGCAAAAAAAAATACAATATTACAACAATTATTACAAAAGATATTGTGTTATAAATTTCATATGTATGTATATGTATATATACATTTTTAAACGATCATGCAAGCAGATATTATGCACAATAATGTACACTGTTATTATCTTATTTTATTGTAATAGGTGTAAACCGTAGAAATAAAATAAATAAATAAATACTGCCAGGGTTTTCGAAATTACCCACGTATTGAGAACTCTTTACAACTCCTTGGTGCGAAATAGACTCGAGAGATGATTTGGGGGCCACATGAGTGTAAGCACTCTCTTATGCTAGAGAAAGTAAACAAAATAAGTTTCCAAGATTTAAACGATTCCACCTTTATTATATTAATAATCACTTATGGGTTCTGCCCACGGAATGAGACATGAAATGCACGCGCATCATGCAACGGATTATTTTCACACCATAAAGTAACGACTCACGATTTCCGAGTGATATTTCTTAATCTCATAATGCTATCTCCTATCGTAATTCGGCGATTATAAATATAATATTATATTATTGAGAATTCGAATAAGCAACGACATAATATTATGAAATCATTTAAAAATTTGTTGTGAAAATTGCATATATTTCGGGCGCAGCTTTCGTTATTTATCGTCTATTTGATGAAGTATTCTTCACAATATAATTGAAATTCCTTTTATGGTAGTGATACGGATTAATACAGGCGTGGAGATAAACACACATTTATTACAGAATAATCACACATTTATTCAGTTAGTATAAATTTCAACAATAACAAAGCTCACTTTAAAAATCTCTTAGGTTATGTTTATAATTTAAGAATGGTTTTACAATCATCATTAATAGAATCTCATGTCCAATATTAGCATAAAAGTACAAAAGTGTTTCTAAGATATCTATCTCTATATGAAAAAGTACGGGCATTATCCTTGGCTTTACCCAACCGAGTTTCTCCAGGGTATGCTTGGCTACAATAGTTTAGAGACTAGAATGCATGTATCCTGAAATTATAAAGAGCATCGGTTTCTATATTCCTAGATTGTTACACAAACAGAACAGAATAGAATGCCGATAGTTATGCTTATTAGAAGAGCTACCGCTATGCTGAACAGCATAGAAAGATACACAAAGATAATCTTTTGGTACGAATAGAACATATAAATATGACATTCAAAATATATTTTTTTTGTTGGTTTAATTTTTAATTTTAGTTCTATTTATATTGTAACGAGAAGGTAAACGAAAGGAATTGCGCGCCGTCAGAATCCTTCGTAATTTGTCTAAGGCAACAACACTTCGAAACCCTCTGGAGCGCCATACAACACTCTGGAATCATCTATATCATTCTCGTAAGCACTGGAAGGGTCGCGGAAATACAGAAAATTGGAAGCAAGTCTTTGAAAATTCCAGAAACCAGAATCTTTTATGTATAATGTCTTATACATAATGACAAAGCGAGTGCCATGGATCGAATTGTAGTTTTGACATTTAATCGACGCGAATTTCCAGGTTTTTATTTGCCTCCTACAGCCACGAGTCGTGGCAATATTTTTTATTTAAGGAAAAACTAACAGCACAATTAAAATGTTTACACATGAGTTTCAAACGATTAACAATAATAGAGATTAAAATAGAAATCATGGATGGGAGGGGGATCATAATGGGGGAAAAAAGTCGGATATAAGTGGTAAAAAGAAAATAAAAAAAACTTTACTATTGTCTCGAGATTCTATGTGCATATAATTGAGGATTTCCGAAATGTTTTGGAAGATTTAGAACAACTGAAAATTGACGGAGCATTCGAAAATATACGGAAAGATTCCAGAAATTATAATTTCGTGCACTCGGTTATGTTTTGACAAACGACGAATCCACAGATAACGGGGCATTCTGCACGAATATAATCAATCAGCGAAATAAAGTACCAGCACACCTACCTGAGAGCGTAGAGTAAATACAGAATATTACGAGTGAACGAAGCGCATCAGTGTTCCATAGACAAGATTCTCGAGTGATGTAATTTCAAGTGTTTCATTTCGTCTCCACCCTCGCGGACTATCGGCAATATTTAAACTAAAAGCTAAAAGTAAGCCAGCTCACCTCCATGTCTTTGTGGTCCTTGCTGGAGATGGCCATGATGTTGACGCCGACGATGACTGGCTTCTGTCCTCCCTGTCCGGCCGAAGAGAGGCTGCCCTCCTCGTCCAGCAGGCACACCAGGGAGACCCTGTCCTCGAGGGCTTTGAACCACATGGCCCGGATGGACTCCATGGTCTCCTTGTCGTCGCACATATCTTCAAATCAGAACAAATCAGACACATAGCACACAGGACATAAAACACTTAGAAACCTCGGGAGCCATCTAAGAAACAGATATAATACATGCATGATGAGGTGGCTTGTTGTTGTGGTAATGACGCTCGCTTAGTGATCAGGTAGTCGGTGGATCGAGCTCCATTAAAGGATACAAGTTAGTTCTGGAATGGATTGCACCAAGGGATGTGGAGAATCAAAATGACATGGACCACACACTCTTCATTCTACTTTTTCGAGTCTCAAGTTCGTAACCATTTTTTTTTCTTTAGTTTGTCGAGGAACCTGAGTTTATCATAGCACATTTAAACAAAAAAAAATTACGTAAGGTGAGTTGGGGTAGGTGCATCACAGAAAATGAATAGATGATATTCAAAGTGATCGTACAGCTCACCAGATTATCAGGACGGTTTTAAATTGTTATGAGGAATATATGAAGTATTTTTTAATATAATTTTGTTTATAATTAAATGGCAATATGCTTTGTAATTGATTTTTTAGGTATTTTCCTAATTTAAGTCAGGATAGATGCCCTTATAATCAGAATGTACAAACATGGCAACTTACACAATATAATATTTATCTTTGTTCGTAGCCTGCTTGGATGGTGTGTCATTTTATGAATCTGTTCTGATGTGTTTCGGTGTACGTAGGGTGTGTAGGGTGGAATTGGTGAGGATAGAACTAATAAAGCTAAGGTATATTTTTAAATGCATGATATTATCGTATCAGATCACTTTCACAACATTTACAACTATTCATGGCAGGATTTAAAGGTGAGTTCATAGCGGTATTAGTCTTATATTCAAAAATGTGGAAAAGGGGTGTGTGCCTCGAACGATGAACACGAAAAATAAAAAAAAATATTAATCAATTAGAAAAGACATATAGAAATATCTAATCAACGAAAAATATTTAGCTGCTATCGAGATTCGAACCACGGATCTTCCTATCTATACGGGACAGGTGCGTAGATAGGAGGAAGATAAATAGGAGATCCGTGGTTCGAATCCCGGAAGCTGTCAAATATTTTTTCGTTAATTTGATTTTTCTGTGTATGTCTTTTCTAATTGATTAATGAATTCGGTTTTAAAAATTCACAGAACTTTGTTCTGAAATTGCAATTTCACAATAAGAATGTGTTCTTAAATAATAATCATAGTTGCAATAATTTCGCTGTGTCTGTCCGTTCGTCCATCTGTCTGTCTGTCTGTCCGTCCGTCCGTCCGCGTAACTTCGCGTAACGTCCGCAACTTTATTAGTTACAAATTTTTTTTCGAAAAAATAAATAAATTCCTTAGGAGCCGACATGCAAAAGTACCGTAATTTTTAACGGGTTACGACTAGTAGGAGTAATAAAATTTATGGCTGAGTCATTTGTTCCGCTATTGAAGAAGTTCACGACAGCGGTGTTGCCTCAGGACTCACCGACAGCCTTGCAGAGCGGCTCGTCCAGCACGAAGTACTCGCACATGAAGTCCACGGCCTCGGAGAAGAGCTCTTCCGGCACGTCCTGGATGACGAAGGAGGGCAGCGCCCCGCCCGGCGCGGCCCGGCGGCCCTGGAAGCGGCGCCACACGCGGGGGAGCTGCACGTGCCCGGGACGCTTCCAGCCCATCGCGCTGGCTGTCCAGGCAATATACAAAAACAGGAATAGAAGACACTGTTGCTTGCCCAACGTAAATTGGCGTGCGGCGACTTTGCAACTAAAACCCGCCCCGCCCGCACCCGGTGGCAACCCCTCGCCCTGTCATTCAGTACCATTTTGTATTTGCTCGGGAGCTGTGACATCTTATACACTGAATTATTATGTCCAAAACATCCTAAACAGTCCGGGATGGTGCAAGAACAATTGCCAATGAAGTATTAAAGTTTTACGAAGCAAATAATGGACCGATATTACCGTCTGACAGCTTGACAGATAGAACGGCCGCCGTTACGGCTTGGTTTCTTTAGTGCTGCCCGACCAAATTTCTGTTAAAGGCTACGACACCGGTCACCGGACATTCTGTACATTATGTATTGTGTAATAAATTTACACCCTGGCAACTTCTGTTACGCGACAGTGACGCCCTCCCTCGCACGCCAATTTATAGTGGTCGCATTCTATAGGTGTCTCATGAAGCTACTTTTTACAGAGTTAAGGTTGTTGTTACGGTCGTTAGACATATTTAATTGTAAATAGTTATTTTCGACGTTTCGATGAATGCCGATTCAACGTCATCAGGAGAACTACCTTTACCCGGATATATAATTTGCGCCCTCGAAAGCAGTAATCAGTTCGCCCTCTACCTCCGCGGGTAAAGGTCGTCCTTCTGATGACGTTGAATAAGCATTCAACGAAACGTCGAGAATCGTTTCTCGGAAAAACGCACGGTCCGTATAAAATATCCGCAACTATTTACATTTAAGCTACTTTTTATATAGGAAAGTAGGTATGGAAGAGCTTTTGGGTGTCCATGGGGTAAGGTTGGCTTAAGTGATCGTTACACAATATAACGTTCACTCATGATTAATCTACAACATCCATCCTTTTGGAGTTGTATGCAGGTTTATTTGGAAGACATTAATAACCTCACAGGACTATACTCCCGCTTTGATTATGAGTCGAAAATGTTCAAGCTATTATTTACTTTAATTAGTTCAAGCAATAGTTAAGGAGATATGCGACATCAAAGTTTGCATTTTTTTTCAATATTTCCGACTTATTTTTTGTAAAACGTTGGAATATCATTATAGTAACTTATATCGATTACGAAGAATTCGTTTTTTTCAATACAAGTTAAATAAAATGGTAAAAACCCTGAAAATTTTACAATTGGAATTCGAAAGTTTTTTATTTGACTTGTATTAAAGGGAATGAATTTTACACATTAGATATAAATTACTATAATGATAGTCCAACGTTTTACAAAAAATAAGTCATAAATATTGAAAAATGCAAACTTTGATGTCGCGTATATCGCGTATATCATCGCGTATAACTATTGATCATTATAGCTTGAACATTTTTGACTCATAATCACGGCAGGTATACAGTCCTGCGATTTTATTAATGTTCTCCAAGTAACCCTGTATGTGATTAAAATACACACCTACCGCCACCTGTGGCAGAAAAATTTTATCATTCCCAAAAACCAACACAGACGTCGCCGCTAGCAATGAGATATTAATATTTTTTATTGGAGTGTTTTAAAGCAAAATTAAAATTGAAATTAAAAAAAATCTATGGCAGTAATAAAGTTAAAAACTAACCCATAAAAAACAAGTTTTTATTATACTCCCTTTCTCATTACTAGTGGAAACTGGTTTGGCGCTTAACCTACGCGTTGAGCTTCGGTCGGTCGACGCTACGAAAGGGATTAATAAAAAAATTCCCAAAATCTAAAATTATACTATAATCAGGTTTGGTGTCTACCATATGCGTCGGAATCTCCATACAACTTAGTAAGTTGTATGAAAAAACCATTAAAAAAATTAAAAAATCCAAAATTATACTATAATTATTAATTTTTTTTAACGAAAATTTGATAGATCTCTTTGATCGTCGCCACGAGTCTGCTTGCAAAGTTTCAGCTCGATTGGATCACGGGGAAAAAATCGATCCAAGGTTTATACTTTTTTCGTCAAGCAAGCAGACGCTACGAGTTAAAAAAAAGGGAGTAAAAATGAATGAATATTAAATAACTTCATGGAGATAGAAAATAACATAAAAATGAATGAATATTAAATACATCAACAACAGCGCCTGGGGTATATGAAATTTTGATTACACCATTTTCAAACAAATTAATGGCGCCCGAAACATAGGCAATTTTCATAACACCGTTTTCAAACTTGATATCGTCACTTATAAGAATTACTATTGGTCAAAGCTCACTCGGAAAAGCGCTATATTAGCATTTGATTGGTTAGTCGTGACTGAAATGAAATGAGTGAAAATTTCCTAATAATATTTTTACACCTCTATATTTCTGACTTTTTTTTGCATAAAGTTGAACTATCATTACAGTAACTTACATCGATTATGAAAAATTTATTTTCTTCAATACAACTTAAATAAAATGATAAAAACCTTGTAAAAAAACACCTTTTTGCAATTTTTGCCAGGTTTCTATCATTTTATTCGATTTGTATTGAAGCGAGTGAATATTTCATAATCGACTTGAGTTACTGTAGTGATAGTTCAACTTTTTGCAAAAAATAAGTCGGAAATATTGAAAAAAATGCAAATTTTGATATCGCATTTCTCCATAACTATTGATATATTAGGTCATGGATGCTTGGACATTTTAGACTCATAACATAGGCAGGAATCGAACAGCCAAGTTTCTCCTGCTAGCTCTGGTACACCCTGTATTTAAAAATTATAGGTACACTTACCTATAAATTTATTGAAAAATTTATATAAAAGCAAAAAATTAAATTTTAGCAATATTTTTATATGAAAGCATGTTCTAAGAACACAGTTACTGGATTTGGTCCCCAGAGGGATGGTTAATTAACTAAGGATAAATTAGAGAAGTCTCACAGAGACGAAGCTATTTATATAAGAGAAAAGTGGATGGAAGTGTCTTATTTATAATTATATATAATTAATTAATCACCCCTCTGGGGACCAAATCTAGTAACTGTGTTCTTAGAACATACTTTTATATAGAAATATTGTTAAAATATCATATGTTGGTGCATGATAGGAGTTAAAAATTGAAAATAGTGATTTTCAGGCGTATTCTAGAAGATATGTAGGTAATAATTAGAAAGAATATCGTATATACAAGTTAGTATATAGGTAATCTATGTACGTTACTAAGGAATATTGCTAAAAAAAACTCCACTTTGAAATAAAATGTATTAATGATATTAATAGTCGCGAAATCTATGTATACCAACTTGTTAATGAGAAAAAAATAACAAAAGATGTCATTAGCAGAGACGAGCGCAATGTATGAAATGTTCTTGATTCGAACAAATATATAGAACATTCGAAAAATTTGATGATGTGTAGATGTTCTTACGATGGAACTGGTTAACGTTGCATTGTGTAGAGTGATCACTTAAGCCAACTCATACAGGTTGTGAGCCCTGAGTCATCGTATAAGAGACTTCCACCCACTTTTCTCATATATAAATAGCTTCGTCTCTGTGAGACTTCTATAATTTATTCTTAATTAATACATTTATACGTTATATAATGTCAGTGCCTGTTACCAAGTAATTTATATAATGTTTTTCGCAATGATATAAATATAAGTCAGGTAAATTGAGAATATTTTGAGTTTGTTCACATCTTTCAGAACAGTACCAGATTTCGTGTCACAGAGACATTATTAATCAATTAATGTATATTATAGATGTCTCACAGAGACGAAACTGTATTTTTTTTATGGGAAAGAAGGTATCGAAGTCTTTTGGGTATACATAGGACTTATGACCTATCTTAGGGTTGTCTTAAGTGATCACTTTAGGAAATGGCGAGTGTTACATTGTGTAAAGTGATCACTTAAGCCAACCACAAGATAGGTCATAAGTCCTATGTACACCCAAAAGACTTCTACACGTACTTTCCCATTAAAAAAACTACAGTTTCGTCTCTGTGAGACATCTATAATATACATTAATTATGTTTTTTGCCGTAAGAAGCTGCTACTCCTGAAATACATTTTTCAGGAACACTTGCTGGTACCTACTTTTATCGATCGTCCTTTATGTTAAATTAAATCGCTAAATGGGTTATTAATTAATTAAAGTAAATTAATAAATAAAGCTCATAATACTAAATATCTATTCGAATGAAAGACAAATTTTCATTTCACACAAAGCAGACGCGTGCAATTAATATATTCAGATATGTAGAAAATTAATAACCAAAAAAAAAAATTATCTGATAAAATAAATACAAAACATTGTTTTGCGAGTGTTTTTCAAGGCGATCAAAATTTTTAAATAAATTTTAAGTTGATAAACTTTTCGATACAGATTCCGTTAGTAACAATGTCATCCTACACATAAAATTAACGATTCTATTTGACTTTTTATTTCATTTATATATTTCATGGACAACGTGTTCTAAACCAATTTCCATCCACCGCTCCGCCCACGACGACCGAGCGACCTGTTAAAACGCCGAGAAGCACAATACATTGTGCGTATTGCGCTGGTACTCACACTCATCTAATTGAATCCACACGTGAAATCTAATAAGTCCTTCACTTAATGAATATTCTTCAACACAAGTGTGGATTTAAAGCAAAATGAAATTCGCAATAAATTTAAAGTAGGTACTCACGTTCGTTCTATTCAGATATGTATTTAAATATATATGATATATTTCAGTAAATTATATCACAAGTACTTCATGTATAAAAATATTATTCTAATGTCCTATCACTTTTTCACTTGTAAGCAGATTTTTCGCACACTTGATTTTACGTTTGGATATATTATAATATGTATGAAAAATATTGACGTCCAGGTTTCCCCGCAAGGAAATGATGCCACAGAATGGAGAAATTGATCTGAGAGAAGAGGCGAACCTTCCCAAGTATTTATAATGACCTCTATAGGCAAACGTCTTTATATCCATAGTATGACCACGACTTGTTGGTGATTTAAAATCTTCGAATACTGGACGATGCTCGATATCTTTATATTTTTTGTAACTCAAAATAAACGGTTACTTTGAATAGTCAAATAAAAGGTTTTTATGTTTATTTATTTATTTATTTAATACACGGTACGACGTACTATTAAAAAAAACAATATACATCAAAATGTATAGATTGATAGGTAGGTATTTATAATAAAAAATGGAGAAAAGCTACAATTCTATCAAAAAATAACTAATAATAAAGTGATCCAATAAAGAAAAACAAAACATTAAGCGAATGATGTAAAATATAACAAAATTACAACAGAATGAAGTAATAGTAATCAAATCAAATATGAAACTCAAGAAGCAATAAAACTAAAACAAAGTAAAATAATAGTAAACAATTTTTATTT